>LBNU01022325.1:41405-74614 GCA_014162995.1 Artemisia annua
TAAAAAAAAAAAAAAACCAAAAAAAAAAAATATGTTAGATTTAGGGGTTATATAGCACCAGAGTATGCAGTAGATGGGACTTTTTCAGAAAAATCGGACGTCTTTAGTTTTGGAGTTATTGTGCTTGAAATAGTGAGTGGGAGAAAAAACAGAGGATTCTCGCATGAAAAAGATAGTGATAACCTTCTTGCACATGTAAGTTCTGTAAAACTAGAACTAACGTCAACAAAAAAAAAATAAAAAAAAAAAAAAAAAAAAAAAAAAAAAAAAAAAAAAAAAAAAAAAAAAAAAAAACAACAACAACTTAAGCATACATAAAATATGATTTGTGGTTCCATATGTTGTTTTGTTAGGCATGGAGATGCTATGAAGAAGGCACAGCTCTAGAGTTGCTTAGTGCACATATGTGTGACTCAAGAGTCGATTATGAAGTACTTCGGTCAATACATATTGGTCTTTTATGTGTGCAACATCATGCTAAAGATAGACCAACTATGTCATCTGTGATTTTGATGTTTGATCAAGATGGCGCATTGCCTCGACCCAAACAACCTGCATTTTTTGCTAAAGACAGCGTGCCTAGTCATGACTCCATCTCCGTCAATGATGTCACAGTGACCACATTAGAACCTCGATAAATTTGATATTTGTGCATGTCAAGGTCTATATATTATATTGGTTATCCTAAGTAATCAGTCTCCATTTAGGCACATATGCTCTTACAAGCAATATAAAGTTATAAACTTTCACATTGTATAAGATTTCAACGAATATATTCAAAGGCAAGAATAATATGTACCAGTTGTAATTCAAACATATATTTTTATTACATAACTAGTCCCATGTATAGAAACGGGTTATGAATAAAATATTTACTTTTCTTAGCTTATATGATTATAATTGGTTTTTTTTGGAGTCAATAGCTTTTTAGTCCGTGTCTGCACATATGTTGTGAATTATGTTTTTTAGTTTATGATTGCAATAATATTGGGAAAAATCTTTAATAATGTATCATACTTGTCACAAAAATTACTTTTGTGTAGCGAACAAAAAAAATAGCTTTTTGATGTACTGAACTTTCATTTTTTTTGGCCTTTTTGATGTACTATTGACATTTTTTCCCCTCAAATTATTAAAAATCCAAGGGCAAAAATGTCACGAAAATACATCAAAAAGGACAAAAAGTCGAGTATAAGGGGTAGAAAGACTATTTTTTTTGTTTGCTACATGAAAGTAATTTTTGTGACAAGTATGGTACATTATTAAAGATTTTTCCCCAATAATATTTTTGGAGTAGTAAAAACAAGATTGATTGAATTACTCAGACTTTTCTTCTAATTACGATCATACAGTACTGCTAAAGTCAGGCCAACCAGGACCAAGTCTAATGAATTTAAGATGCTTAGAAGGATTACCTTTTTCTTGCCGGAGCCAGGTTATGTGACTAAAAGACATTCATCCAACAGTTAGAACATGTAATAAATTCTAAACAATTTGATTCAAGCTAGAATTCAGACCGTTACAACAATACCGAGTCTATTTGAAAGCTTACACCACGTCACTACAAAAATTTTGACATATGGTGGTTAAAACTTTTGCCTACTAAAAAATTGCAAAAGTCACAAATGATAAAAACAAGCCGATTTGCCCGCGCGTTGCCGCGGGGGCGTTTCTCTATTTTTTTTCTTAATAATAATAATTTTTGGTAACATTGTATGAAGTATGGTTATTTTCATAACATTGTATTTTGTAAGTTTAAATTTTGAGCTTTTTAATTGCATTTGAGTTATCTAGTTATTTTGGGGCTTTTTATTTGTAAATGGTTGGAGTATTTGTTAATCTGCCAAGTGGCCATTATGAAAATGCATCCTAGGCCTTTTTTTTAAATTAAGTTAACCCAATGCACAAAGGCAAGCACTGTAGAAGTAAAGTTACTGTAGAAGTGAAATTTGACTCATTGACTATTTTGGGTTTTAGTATATAAATATATATAGTATATAATTAAAAGAAAAAAAATACACCAGTAATTATCTAGTTATTGCAGGTATTGCTCGAAGTTTGATCAGATAATTCAATAATTATCTAGTTATTATGCTTATGTGTTTTAGTTTGTAATTGATTCACTTGTTAATTTTTGATGGTTATGAATCTGTGATTTCGAAGTTGTTATGTTGAATTTACATATTAAGTTTGTAATCATATAACTTTAAGTACATTTGTATTGTATAAAAGCAGATAAGTTTGGGGATCAAAACGGTAAGTATGAGTCATTTGTGATTGTAATATTGTGCTAATAAGTACTTTGTGTATAATTTGTCAGAAAATGGAAAGGATCAAGTATCGGCTCATATATGAGTTGTAGTTATCTTGTTTGCATAATAGTAGGTTATGTGTTTCAGCTTCTTGTTACATGTGGTTAGGTTGATCTAGGCTACGTAAGTGTCATATGGCAATGATTAAAGTTTGACCAGTTATATTTGTGATAATTTAAATGCATGAAAATATGACGTCTTTGTGTATGAGTTGCTCCTGCCGTCTTTAATAAATTGAGCTATGCAAGTTATATTATAAGATTGAGGTTGAGTGATACTTCTCACTTTCTATTATAATTGGAACTTTTTGATAATCTATGCATCTTTCCCATTAAGATTGTATTCGTGCAATAATAGATGTTAATTTGTGCTGTTAGTTTAGAGCTTATCAAAAGTTTGACTCCGATAGTAATTAACTAGCTAAGAGTGTTTTGATGACTTTTCTGTGGTGCTCTGTTTGTGCTGTCGAGGTTAACCCGAAGTTCGATCGCGGAACGCTAGATCGCGAGTAGTATCGAGCACAAGTAGCAAACACGACAGACTACAAAGAACCGACAAGAATATTGCACACGATATACCCTCGTACCAAACCTTTGTTAAAAACCTAACAAAGCTATTACAACTAGGAAGAAGAATGAATAACTAGCATCCCCCTCATCTCTATTTATAGAGATGAGGGGTAGAAACCTTAGCTTGCCTTGCACTCCAAGCTAACTAATTCTAGTTTTAGTCTACCACCTAATCTTATTACAAAGTACACTTAAGTCCCTAATGTATATTTAAGTTTACTACTAATTTCCTACAATTTTCACCTTAGGAGTATCACTTAAATATAACTGATACTCAGCACCTTTTCCTCGTGCTGGAACCTCGGACCGGGGACCACCTTGTCGACCAGGCATTGTACTTCAGTAATTTTTCAAGATTAGCTTCTGTAGACTCCTTCACTTTCTTCTTTTCACCAACATTACCCTCTGCACCCTCTTGACCAAGTACTCCGGTTACCGTAATGTCTGCCCTCACCTTTATACCAAGGTGTACATTTTCCTGCTCCTTTACCAAGCAGTCTGTGTTTGTCTTTCCTTCAAGTTGTTTAACCTCCAACTTTCTTTGAGCCACTGCAGCATCATCGTTACTAACCTGAAAAACCTCAGCTTCACGATTCCCTTGGGCTCCCTGCAGTTCCACCTCAAACCAAACACGTTTATCAACCTGTACTCCATGGACTCCTGTTTTAACACCAGGATCAAGTTGTTTGAACCCAACTTGTTTATTACCAAGTTGTTTGGACCCAACTTGTTTACGACGAAGTTGTTTGAACCCAACTTGTTTATGACCAAGTTGCTTGAATCCAACTTGTTTTAAACCTCCATGCTTTTGTACACCAAAAGTCATCACTTTTGCTTAAAGAGTGTACACAGAGTTCTCTTTCCTGATCCCAGTCATCATAACCCGACAACCTTTGATCACCTTGACTCTACCCATATGCATCTTCACAGTATAACCCTCTTTTTCAAGGGTACCCAATGAAATCAAGCTTTTTCTTAACCCTGGAACATACATGACATCTTCCAGTATAAAGCTTGAACCATCATGCAACTGCATCTTCACTTTTCCTGTCCCTTTGATAGTGCATGTCCTGTTATCACCTAACTGAACCGAACCACCATCAATATCCTTGAAGTAATACAATAAATCCCTCCTAGGTGTCATATGATAAGACCCACCTGAATCCATTACCAATTCAGTCATCTCATCATTCCCGACTACCATCAAGGCTTCTCTAAAGTAGGCGTTACCCTCGTCATCAGAAGAATCAGAATCCTGATCAAGCTTACCCTTCTTGACGAACCCACTTGACTTCTTCTTTGGACAGTCTCTCTTCAGATGATCCTCTGAATGACATATGAAGCACTTGAGTTTACCAGTTCCACCCATTGACTTAAACCGCGAACTTCCACCAGAATGAGCTTTCCATGAATGATCTGACCCTCCCCTTACATATAACCCGTCACCAGTTTCTTCCTTTGTGCCTTCGGTTCTTTTCTTCAACTCTCTTGAATTCAGAGTTACAAGAACATCCTCCATTTTCAAGGATTCCCTCCCATACAACAATGTTTCCACAAAGTTTTCATAAGACGATGGCAACGACATAAGTAACATAAGTGTCTGATCTTCATCCTCAATCTTGATATCAATATTCGCCAAATCAAGTATCAACTTATTAAATTCATCTATATGATCACCCAGTTTCGTACCTGGATGCATATAGTACGTGTACAGCTTCTTCTTCAGATACAGTTTGTTTGATAAGGACTTAGTCATATACAGACTAGTCAACTTCGTCCAAATTCCTGCAGCAGATGTTTTCTTGGTAACTTCCCTTAAAACCCGGTCTCCCAAGCATAGAATCAAGGTACTCTATGCCTTCTTCATCAAAGCAGCCTTTTCACCTGCTTCCATGTCCGCGGGTAATGTCTCTAATGCAGTATTACATCCGAGTTGTACCATTAAAGCACGCATCTTTATTTGCCATAACCCGAAGTCATTCTTCCCATCGAATTTTTCGATGTCAAACCTAGTTATCGAACTAGCCATTCTTCTTTTACCTTGCTAAAACCTTGTCAAGTTGTTTATTAACCAACTTTACCGATAAGCCTCACAAGCCGTGTGCAATATTCCCCTTGTTGCAATAAACCCTTCTTGCAAATCGAACTAATTAGGAATAACCCTAAACCCTCGATCTCGAACAAGCAAACCAGACCGTTAACTTGAAACCCAAGCAAACCACGATCGAAACTTGAACCACAAGAAAACCCACAACAACATCGAACCTTCAATTTAATCGTCTTTTTAATAAAATTACGGCAACCTTTGTAGCAAGCAAGGACCAACTTGAGTTTGTAAAAAACTCTTAATCGTCTTTTGAAAACAAAAACGATTAAAAAAAAACTTTGCCTTGACTTTTTCTTTTATATAAAAGACCTACAAAGATAATATAGCCTTTTGTCACCTTTTATTAAAACAACCTCACGTCCCAAATTACTTCACGTGAGTTTGAAGACCCCACAACCCTTGTCAACTTGTAGTATGATCCACGTGAGGTTAAATATAGAACAATAATATCCACACGATATACCCTCGCGAGTAGTATCGAGCACAAGTAGCAAACACGACAGACTACAAAGAACCGACAAGAATATTGCACACGATATACCCTCGTACCAAACCTTTATTAAAAACCTAATAAAGCTATTACAACGAGGAAGAAGAATGAATAACTAGCATCCCCCTCATCTCTATTTATAGAGATGAGGGTAGAAACCTTAGCTTGCCTTGCAAAGCTAACTAATTCTAGTTTTAGTCTACCACCTAATCTTATTACAAAGTACACTTAAGTCTCTAATCTATATTTAAGTTTACTACTAATTTCCTACAGTTTGAATGCTTGCAGGGCTACCAAAAAAGCGTATGGAGTTCTTGGCCTTTTTTTTTGTTGTTTGTGAGGTTAATGCTGAGTATATACTTGAAGATCATTATTGGATTTTACACCAAGGTATTAATCAATGAGTCTCAGAAAGAATGATGGTTAATTGCCTAGAACTTAGACTTGATACATGCATTTTTGACGGTTTTTGAATATAGGGGCTGTGTAATGAAAGTTCTTTTCGGGAACTTACTGCTGTGGATGGACCGTTGGAGCTAAATGGTGCTATCAACGGAAGCTTATTGCGTAGAAACACGTGCCTTCAACCAAGTAAGCACTACTTGGCTGCAGTCACTTTCATATCATTAAAGTTAATGAATATTGTTGATGGTTCTCAAAGTATCAATAAACTAAGCTTGCTTCTTAGACGTAAACACCATAAGCATTTCCTTTCATGTGGTTTAATTTTATTCGATGTCTCCTCGATTCTTGTTTCATGAAGTTATCACTTATGATGTATTTTTTTTTCAGTTAAAACATGATGAGCCGACCATAATGTTGTTTTGTAAATTTATTATTTATTTACTCTCCTCTATATAAACTTTTATTTGGTTATATATTACATGAGTCGGGAAGTTTGTTCTATTCTATTGACAAGTAAACAATATCACAACATGGTTCCTCCTAACATGGTGAAGTAAGTACATTGAGTTTCTACCATTTTCTCAAAGAGAATTAAGTTTGTGGAATTCTTCTCAGCAGTAGTCAACAGTAAATATGTCTAGTCAACTCTTTACTTTTCTGATGCAGTCAAGTCGAACGGCGGAAGTCCTACTAATGTTGTTGTGCAGCTCTTAAGATCAGTGAGAATATTGTAATTGATGCGAACAAATAAGGGTAATACGACATGCTTAATCAACCATTCGGTAAGGTTCCTACTTAGTATGATACTGATACATGAGGCTGAGAAGTAATTCAAGAGGATAAATGACTATACCATAAAAGCTCGTGATTGCATGTAGTTTTCAAGTAATTATGTATCAATATCTGCCCTATGTGGATGAGTCTCTTCATAAATAACATTCACATTTTTTATACAACATGGAAATCATAGCAGAATCACAAGCCTACACTAATCATGGTACGTTTTATTTCGTGGACAAACCATTTAGCTATTTAAATGCAAGTAGTTGCCTGCAAAAGATTGTTTTCTGTTGCATCAATGAGAGTTATTTTATAATCTAAATAGTGAAGAGACTTGTTAAAACATGAATGTTTGAAAGACACATGTTGGTTCTTAGTTGCATCTATTACAATAATAATAAAAATAATAATAATAATAATAATAATAATAATAATAATAATAATAATAATAATAATAATAATAATAATAATAATAATAATAATAATAATAATAATAATAATAATAATAATAATAATAATAATAATAATAATAATAATAATAATAATAATAATAATAATTACTATACTGTAACTTTTAAAAGTTATGTGTTCTAGTTGTTGTTTCTGTATTTCAGTATCTTTAAGTATACTATCCCTGAACTTCTGCGGTGGGTAGACTTGTTGATGTTCTTATGAGCTGTTGCGGAACTGCATCAACTTGATCATAACTTTACCATAAGAAACAGTTGCTTCAAGGTGAGAATAGGTATTACATAACTTGATCAAACATAATAAGTACCTTATAGTTGTAGCTTAATCTCAAACTAACCTGCTTGACATACATGGTGTTCTATATATAATATATGATCGTACATGTATACACATCTAAAAAATAATTACTATACTGAAGTTAAGATTAAAAAGCCAAAAGCTTGAATTTAGTCTGTAAGTCTGCAATTAATTACAAGTCTGAAATTAAATTCGACTTGTTTTCTCGAGCAATCTGTGTTTGGTTTAAGAAGGTTGGGTTTGGTTTAAAATGGGTCACTGGATCACTTTTGTAGTACGGGTCAGTTAGGTTGGGGTCTGTTTAGTTTGGGGTCAGTTTAACATGGGTCACCGGGTCACTTTTGTAGTACGGGTCAGGTTTGGTTTAATTTATCAACACACCTTTCTGACAGTTAATTTATTACTGCATGTACTATTCTATGTACAGATACGTAGGGAAGCTAGCTCACGAGATACAGAAAGTGGCTGCATTTTGTCGAAGGAGTTGAAGCCAAGTTATGGCATGTAACATTGGTGCCAAGATCGAAGATAAAAATGATCACACATACATTCTTATCATGCCATTTTACTGATATGGAACACATTTACTGTATGTATCAAGGTTTTTACAGATTTACTGATATGGAACTGAAATTCAGTAAATTGTGAAAGTTTATTCTTTGTTGTTTTACTTTTTTACAGTAAATGGGAATGACTCAACTGCTGGCGGTGGTGTTCTAGGTGTGTGCTAGTCTTTCAATCACATTGTTTTTACTTTATATATTGATTTTTTTTTGTATATCCCACAATGTTATGTGCAGTGATTAGTTTGCTGAAGCCTCCGATATCGAGTCTTTCTGTTGATGGATCACTTACTGCTAATGGAGGAACGGCTATGAGCATCTGATAGGTTATAGGATGTTTATTGATGCAGCACAATTGTTCTCTATTATCTTGCATAGAAGCTAGTTTTAAAGTTGTATCAGATTATGAACATGTGTTTACAGCAATAAATTTATTAGTTTCTTTATATTTTTGAGTTTGTAATTGTCTAGATTTCTGTATGATAAATAAAATAAAGTAAAATATAACATCATCCTAACTTAAATGGTTTTAGGGACTTTTGCTGACTGAAAATTGATTGAAAGTTTCAGTCATTTTAGTGATTTTAGAACAAACTACTTAGTGACCAAAAAGTTGAGTCATTTTCTTTTAGTGATCCACCTATTACTTACTCATTTTCTTTTAGTGGGAGTTGAAAAGTTAGTTTTTAGCGACCGCTTTTTATCTGTTGCTCACACTTGTTAGTGAGCAAATGTCATATTTTGTAATATAATATTGTGAGATGGGCCGTAAAAAACAATACCTATTAACTTGGTCATGACAATTATTTGTAAAGATCTTGACGTTCCTCAAATACTCTATATCCATCAGATTTCCAAACTGTTATATGTAGTGGCAATTTAGGAGAGTTTATACGTTACTTAGACTTAGACAATATTAGGGGTTTAATTGTATTTAGTATAAATAGAAGTTAGGATTCTTGGTCTCTTATATTAGTGGGCATGGTCAAGGATGCCCTGGACCTCGGCAGAACCACAAGAACTAACTGAATTAGTGACCCTCCTCTCAAATCTTTGTCTATCCAACAATAATGACTCATGGGAGTGCACCATCAGCAACAACATGTTTTTTCCGGTCAAAGATATCGCACGTCTCCAATCATGTTTATACCTCAAACCCGCAACCTTATAGATGAAATAATGTCATCCCGATCAAAATCAATATATCCTCTTGGTGTATCATTCATGAAAGGCAACTAGGTCAAACTTAGATCAAAGAGGTATTGATCTCCATTCTATCCTATGTCCCATGTGTGACAATGACATCGAAACCGAGGAACATATTTTCGTATCCTGTGAAGTAGCTAATGAGATATGGTCGAAAGTGTTAACATGGTGGAAGATCCAAAACATCTCTATAACATGTCTTCGTAATGCTATCAATCTTGCGGATAGAGTCAACATACCGAATCGTCTTGTTGCTTTTTTTTTTTATGTGGTTGTTTAGTCAACCATATGTTCCTATGGAGGTTTCAGAACGGCGTGCCTTTCTCCCTTAAACGTCCCTCAAAGGATCTTAGGTGCTGTTTCTTTTGCACTTATTATGCCCTTTGGTAACAGATTCAGATGGGCCCACATATTTTTGGTTGTTTCTTTTTCTTTCTATTCGGCCTACACGTCTAATTGGTGAGGGAGTTAAAAATGAGGGTCTCTCAAACCACATGCTCATATGCTCATAATATCTACCACCTTTTCCTAAAATACCCTTTACCTCTTTCTTTTTTCTCTCTATTTTCACGAGATCCCTCTTTGTTTTTTTTTCTCAAGACTTTCAACACATCAATAACTTCAATCAAATCCCAATCATAGATGTTTTCTTTCACTTTTAATAGATTATAGATGTTTTATAGATCCGACCCACTTGTTTAGGCCCGTCTTGCATTTAGAGTTATGTTTGCTCATTTTCTATTTAATGTCTTTGTATTGTATTTAGTTAATTGAATATGATAATATAGTTTTTAGTATTCCCTTGATTTTTCCAACCACATCCGTTTTATACGTTTAATCTATCATATATCTATATCTATACTATATATAAAGGAAAAACCTATGTTCTTGAAAGTGAAAAATTAAGAAAACTATTTATGAAAACCATAAAATTTTAATATTATTTTCGTTTATAACCCATATTATTTTCATTCGGTTTAAATCGTATTTCATCCCCAAATTCTTAAACTTTTATTATTTTTCGTTTATAATCCATAAACTTTTTTTATCACTACAACTATCTGCCGCTATAAAATCCCGTTGCTGTGCACGGGTACTCGTCTAATATTTCATAATTCATACCAATTCTAGTTGACCCATTCAACTTGAGGAGGGATGACTCTTATGGTCAAGTCTCAATTATGGTTTATACATGTTGAGTATGGATCTAGTGAGAAGAATTTATGAAATGAGAAGAGTGAGAAATAATTATAGCCACATATTTCAAATAAGGAAAGAGGAATAATAGGAGATGCATCTATTTTTCATGGGTGCATCTAATATTTGTGGTTGTAATTTCTTCTCATTCTTCTCATCTTAACTATATTTCTCATTTGATCCTAACTCTATACATGTTAACAAATAACTATCCACCAAACAATTAAGTTGCCTTTTTAGTATCCCTAACCATAACCATTTGACATAAGCTTCCTTTGGTTTTAATTCGCAATGATGACTATGTAATGGAAAGACTCCACTTTCAAAATGTAAAATGCTTTAGCAAAATACTTCCATGTGAATGAGCGTGATTCAGATGTGTATTATAAAGGGGGAAAAAAAGCCAGTACTTTGAACAAGCTTTAAAAAATATTTCATTTATTCATAAGAGGCCAAAGAATGACCCAAACAAAATATATGCTTAATTAGGTAGATGCGAACATGTACATCTAATATATTTGTGTTACAGCTCACGAAATCAAGTATTTTATGGGTTTATTTACTAGTAGAGACACAAATTTATAACATTTGATTCTGTCGGGCATCTAATGATGTCGTTGTTACTTCATTGAATGGTACAGATGGTGAAGAGATGGTTCAAGCTCGGAAAAAAAAGGTAGGTTGTTTAGGTGAAGGCAAAATACCCTCGTTTCCTAGCTAGCATAAGAACCACAGATGACATCATTGGCCTATCTTCAGCATGGTTTTGCACACATAGTTGACCAATAAATATTGACCGGAGTGTTTCAGACTTGATGCACGAGTTGTATATGGGTGCAATGCCGATAGTATACCACAATAAGTAAGTTATATCATATATGTACATAAAAAATGGATTGTAAAGCATACAAAAGCTTACATGTCCAAGAAGGCTATCACTGTGCTCGTGATGAGAGAATCCTCAATGCTTCATTCCACTAATTATTTCTAGCACTAAAACTCCAAAGCAGTATACATCTGACTTTTACAGAGAAAAGCCCATGCACCGCATACTCACACTAGGTGAGATGTAACCACTGCATCAGGGTTAAATAACAAATTGAGACACAAAATAACTTCTTGAATCCTAAATAGAAATCAGGTTTATTGATTTTACTATGTTCCTGCAGCACTCTATTATACCTCTGGTCTCATATCCTTTGAGCTGTCTGGCAAGACCAAAATTTGATATCTTTGTGTTCATATCCTTGTCTAACAAAACATTGCTGGCTTTCAGGTCCCTATGTATAATACGAAGGCGGGAATATTGATGAAAATAAAGAAGCCCTCAAGCCATCCCGAGGATCATTCTGAAGCGGTGACTCCAACCAAGTACTAAATTTCTGGTTTTATCTCAGGGGAGTAACTAGACAAATTAGTAAATAATTAGTTCGATCAGAAATTTAATTCATTTCATAGCAAATGAAATTGTGTCTAGGCTTCTGTTGGGCATGTATTCATTATTAAACATGATTTCATCTCCTTAATCACAGTATCCCAGAAATTTCACAAGATTCTTGTATTGTAGTTTGGAACAAAGCTAACTTCATTTTTGAACTCGACAAAACCTTGCGAAGATGTGTTTGAAAGTCGTTTCACAGCAATTTGTCGTCCATCTTCGGACACACCCATGATTTGGTTTAGCAACTATCCTTATTGTTTCAAAATTACTGAAAATTATACTTAGTATGCGTATTTTTGTTACCTAATTGAGTTCAGGTCAATATGGGTAACTTTTGTTACCAAATAGAATTGGCTGGGTTGGGTCGAACCAAAACACATTTTGGCCAAAAAAATATACAAGGAACTTCTGGTTTCTGTATATAAGTGGTTTCACAAACTCACTTCTGGACATAATATAGGCATGTATAAGTGATTTACCTTATAAACTGGACCAAAACCACATTTCCCATGCTTATTGCTGTCTGAGAAGTGATTGGTATGTCTAGCTATTTTAGCCACACTAAATGATGGTAAGTCTACATCTATATTCTGGCTCCCATCTGGTTAAGTACATCAAGAGGTAAGTACATGCTTGCTCTTCATTTATCCACAGTGGCTATAAGAAGATTGATGGCATTACATGCTCTCCTAGAACATTTCTTCTTATACGCATACACTGTTAAAGTCATACCAACCAGAACCAACACTACTGAAGTTAAGATTCCCAGCAGGATTACCTTTTTCTTCCTAGGACCTGATTTCACGACTGAAAGACAGTAAAATTCAGATCATTAAGAAGTCTATTTTACATTAACAAGGACATATATTTATGTCAACTGATTTAGAACTAACACCACATATATATAATGAATGTATTAGTGGATAAATAGGCGCCCGGTTTGTGGGTTTAGGGTATCTAGGGTTTCACCAAAATGCAGGCCCCGACGAAATAGATCTAAGTTCAGGCATTTCCTCTTCAGCCAAAAATGCAGGCTGTTTAGGTGGAGGCAAAGCTTTCTCATTACCTAACATGAGAACCACTGACGACATAGTTGGCCTATCTTCTGCATGATGTTGCACACATAACAAACCAATATGTATTGATCGTAATACTTGGGACTCAACACATGATGGTTTTAAAGCATCGCTCACTAGCTCAAGCGACCTGCCTTCTTTGTACAATCTCCATGCCTAAGATATGTCAATAACATGAATAATGCGCTAATAGTAAGAAAATATGCTAATCGTATAAAAGAACCCAAACACAAAAATTCTTACATGTCCGACAAGGGTATCGTTGTGTTCTTCTTGCGAATATCCTCTGTTTTTCTTCCCGGTCACTATTTCCAACACCAAGACACCAAAGCTATACACATCCGATTTTACCGAATAAAACCCATGCAACGCATACTCCGGAGGCATATAGCCACTATAAAGAATGGAATTTTGATATGACCACTTCAAATAACATAAATAATATCAAATAAGAATCAAGATTCTTACTAGGTTCCAGCCACTCTGCTAGTATTAGCTTCTGTCTCGTATCCATTAAACCTTCTAGCAAGGCCAAAGTCTGATATCTTCGGGTTCATGTCCTTATCCAACAAAATGTTGCTAGCTTTCATATCTCTATGGATGATCCTTAGACGTGAATCTTGATGTAAATAAAGAAGTCCTTTAGCAATTCCAAGGATGATATAATAACGACGAGGCCAATCAAGCATTGAGCTTCCATAATTATTATCTGCTAATAAGTTAATTACTTTGAATATTAGTTAAAAAAGCAAAAGTAGTTTTTAGTAAGTATGAAAAGTAAAAAATTTGCGGCGAACCGAATATAAACGAGTCTAGGCTTTTGTTTGCCATGTATTCATATATTAGCAGTTTTTCATTTCCTTGAATGCAGTAACCTAGAAGCTTCACGAGATTCCGATGCTGAAGTTTGGAGATTAACTTAACTTCATTCTTAAACTCATCAACCCCTTGTGTTGAAGTTTGCGAGAGTCGTTTCACAGCTATTTCTAGTCCATCTTCAAGCACACCCTAAACGTTAAGGTTATTGATTAATAATCCTCAATAATTTTAACTTAAAACATATAGGAATATATTACCTTGTAAACAGGACCAAATCCACCTGCACCAAGCTTATTGTTAATGGAGAAGTTGTTAGTAGACTTAGCAATCACAGAAAGGCTGAACAACGACAACTCAGTATCTTTCATACGACCCTCAATGGTATCATCACAGGCTGGTGCTGGACCTACAATAAAAAACAATATTTTTTGTTTATTACTAGTACTTAGTTTATCTATTTCAACCTTAAAGAGTTAACATGTTTGAGTTACCTAATATCAACTTGCGAGATCTTTTATTTTTTCTCCATGCTGCATAAATTGCTAGAATAACACATACAAGGACCGAACCAAGTGGTGCTGAAACAACTATTATGGTGGTTTGTTTCTTCTTGTTGGAGCCTTGCTTCTGGGCTGTCGGTCCTTTTATTAAAATATGTAATTAAACCGACAATTTTCATGTTATTATTTAATACAGATTTGCATATAGAGACTTACTTGTTAGTTCAGAGGCAGGCATTCGTATATAAAGCACTTGATCAGTTTCCTCAAGCTTTAGAACATCCATCAGATCATTGAACCATAGCAAGCATCCGCTCCCGCCATTTCTAGCATAAGCATTACAAGAGCAATTCTTCTTGCAGGCTAATTCACATTCGCCAGGTGTCATGCTCTGATTGTACCATGAATTATTCTTGTCTGGGAATTTCACACCTGGAATATTAAGGAAACCATCACCATCCCCATTTCCACATGATAATGGTTTTATCCGTTTACACCCACTTGTAAAATCTGCTATGTTCCATTCTTCAGGGATTTGAGGTTCAAACCCTTCCAGGCAACTACAAGAAGGGCTGCTGTTGATGTTGCAGACTCCATAGGCACCACAAAGGTCATAAGTATCACATATATCGGATGTTGTTGAAATTACGCTCAACAATGAGATTAGAATACCTGAGTGTAATAGAAAGGTTAAAGTAAGCTTATCCATGAATATGAAGTTAATAATTCTGTGGGCTTAAGACATAGAGGACATGGACCAAAACAACAATCTTTTAAAAGTTTGTTGCAAACCTCAAAAATGATGGACTAGTACATGATATTTAGCACTAACTGACCCATTTAAGACGCAGTTGACCGACTTCTACCATCAAGCAGTTGTCTGCATTCATCGACGATGTCAAAACTTGATGGTCCCATATAACAACCGAATGCTTGGTTGTGATGGCCTGAGTGTGACCTTAGTTTATGTTTTAATGTGCTTGATGAAATGATGATTCTAGATTCACTTGGAATTAAAAAATAAAATAAATAAATAAATAAATAAAAATAGTCAAGGCTCGAGTGACAAACATTCATGAATGCACTAGTAGCAATTTAAACACAAGTAACACCGTGTTCTCAAGTGAAGAAAATGGGTGAAAAAATGAGTAGCACTACTCATTTTTTGTAAATCCTTTGTGGATGTAGCACTACTCAAAAAGAGTAGTGCTACACCCACAAAAAATTTACAAAAATAAATCCACAAAAGAGTTGTGTCATGTGTTGATTGGTGGAGCAAAGAAAAAAGAGGAAAAACATATTCAAACACACCAATCAACACATGACACATCTCTTTTGTGGATTTCTTTTTGTAAATCCTTTGTGGATGTAGCACTACTCAAAAATGAAAGCAAGTGAAAGAAAACAAAAAACAAGATTTGCTCTCAAGTTTTTTTTAGAATGAAAGTGAAAGTAAAGTGTGAAAATAGAAGAAAAATGGTAAGGGTTTTTATACTAAAACTTTCGTCCCATTTTTGGGATGAAAGTGAGTAGGACGAAACTAAAACATTTGTTATGACAAAATAATTTAATATGAGCCTCAATTAAATACATGATTGAGGATATAATTGTCAAATAACATTTTTTCATCACTTTTTTTTTTTTTTTTTTTTTTAAAGAACACTAACAAATTTTTAACAATTATTCTTTTTCTTTCCTCACCACTTTCTATACTTCCCTTCACTTTCATTTTCCTCTACATAAAAAGTGGAGAACACAGTGTAAGTGTCATTACTTGTATATAATGGTGGAAGCCTTTTTAAGGCATTAATTCCATTAAATGTGCAACCAATTTAAACACAATCTCTTTATTAAATGTCATTACTTGTAATACTTTTTAAGAATACAACTTGTATAGCTAGGTTTACAAATATTTAATGTACCAATACATAAATTCAACAAATATAATTAATGTCTTCTTAAAATAACCTCTCGCTCAAATTACAAATATATTATCACATGGTATAATCTAAGAAAGCTACTAAAAGACCAAACACTTAAATGACAATCATATAAATATAACTCAAGTGTGCAACGCGCGGGTACCCTACTAGTAATTATTAAATTGTAAGATGTTTTAAGTTCTGTTCGTGTTCCTGTTAGAAACAAATAACTTTGAAGTAGCTACACTAACCACCTGAAAAAGAATTTTACCCGATTTAATTATGTGTGATAGTAGGTTTAAACTTTATTTATTAGTTGGCTAAGAGGTCGAAAACCAAAATTACCCAAACAAAAATTAATGAGAGTGAAAATTTAATTTTATAAGGGACGTCACAAAAAGCATACACAATATACAACACAAACATTTTGAATTTATATATAGTTATAAATACGTGAGATGTCTAAATTGTAAATTAGTAAATACGGAGTAATATTTTACATGAGTTGTTAGATGTACAATTTAATGTATTTATTTGCCTTTCACAGTTGCTCGAGCTTTCATTTTGATATTTATAATCTCACGTATATATGAAGTTTTGGGTATTATGCTTCTGTATTCAAAAAGGAGTTGGAGCACGGATTGTGTCTAGACTCCCATCTAACTTTATATAAAAATTTAATGTTTCAATAATAATAATAATAATAATAATAATAATAATAATAATAATAATAATAATAATAATAATAATAATAATAATAATAATAATAATAATAAAATTTAAAATTATGGAAAACGCGAATTTATAGTTATGTATATAAATTTATTTATTTATTTATTTTGGATCAGCGATATTATTAAGCTCCAACTAGCAAGACACTAGAGGGCAAAAGAAAAATGTAAGGCAGTTACAACCCATTAGGACAAGCCACAATTAGGTCGGCAATCCAATCTAACCAAATAGGATTAATGTTCTTATTCCTATGTTTCATCCATGAATGAGAGTGGATCATAATGTCTTCTCCAGGGTATCTTTACGTGGTGGTTTAGAATCAAAGCAAACACGGTTACGATATCGCCGAATGATTAAATGGTTGTTTGGATCACAACATCGAGACCCTGTTTTGCTAAGTTATGGATATCCAATGTATATAAATCTGATTTAAGATTAGTTTATTTCTAAAGTTTAGACTTGATTATAATTTTTATTTGCCAATCAAAATATAACATTATTTTACATTTAACCTCTAAAGTTTTTTATGTTACTCTGTTTTTTATTTTTTATTTTTATTTTTTTTAAATCATAACGTAGCGCTATTTTACATTTAACCTAAATGTTTCAAAAACCCGTAATAAAAAATCTTTAAATCCAAAATATTATCTCCATGACCTCTTTCGGTCACCTACCACCATCACTGCCACTATATATGTGCCACCAGAATCATCTCAATTATTCCTTAATAAACAAATCGATTGCTAAGAAATGTTCGTTGTGGGAATGTGGGATCTTGATAGGGTCTAAAGGTGCATGTTATTTTTTGATCCGTTCGTGGTGCATTCTTTAAATCTGTTAGTTTGGGTGAATGATGGAGGTTTCAGAGATTGTGGAAGTCGATGTTTGGAGCTACATAATTAACCATTGACCATGTTTGTTTCAAGGTAGGTGAGAGTTGACAAGAAGCGGGGAAGAAGTGCTAATAGCGAATTAGGTGTGTTTGAAGATGTTAGAAACATGTAACATCTAAATAAAAGTAAATTACATAGGAAAAAAAAGTGGGTCTAGGTTAGTCCTGGCTATGTGCTTTGTAACACCCCCATTTTCACGTTTCGCAGCGGATTTAGGGTTGGGGTATTACTTCATGGAATCACAGTTACAGTAATAGAAAACGACTCGAAAAGAGACGTTTTTATGAATAAGTTATCATTCATATCAGAGTTTTATTAAGTTGAGGTCCCGTGAATCTAAGTGTGAAATAGTGTGTGAATGATAACAAGATTGAAAGTCCTCCGAGTTCAGTGCCTCATTCTGCAATGACTCCATAATTATGATATACCTAGGATACATGCTTAAAAAGTCAACACTATGTGTTGAGTGAGAATCATAGGTTTAAGTGTTAGTGAATACAAGTTCCCTGGGCTACGTTGTTACACCCATCGGGGAAAATGTTGTGTGTGTGTGTGTGTGTGTGTGATAATTGTGATGCATGCACAATTATCAAGAGTGGGGTATGTTGCACTAAGCTCATGAATCACACGTTAACAATCCGGGTCATGTGGGCTGCAGACCCAACATGAGGGGATGGGAAGGATAACTTGCCAAAGTTAATCCTTCAGTGGGTTCAAACATAGTACTTATTGGTACCACCCAGAGAGGTGTTAATACCAACGGGAGTTATCAAACTCCAATAAATCTATCAACTATATTCGTGTTCGCGTGGGTAAAATATCCCAAACGATTAGATTCATGAATTTTAGTTATGTAGTGGTGGCAGTTAGTTTACTCGTGCAACAACCAAAGAAAAAGACTTGTATTCGGTTTTAAGTAAAGCAAGTAGCAAGTAACCCCCTCACAGGGTTTGTAAAGCATTTAGGGTGAAAAGTTTAAAAAGATGTGAGGCTACGAAAATTCACCTGGGCTTAGGGAATTCTAACTAGTGCAAAGAGTGACTCGGAAACTAGACTGCCTTACTCACATATCCTGATGTTGTTGTAGTTGTAGATGTATGTCAAGCTTTAGTTGTTTAGTTTATGTTTCTTAAGTAATTATTCTTAGGGTTCTTAGAGTTTTAGATATAACACAATATCGTTCAGGCCATCATAATTCATAAGTATAAGACTCCTCACATGAAGCTCCTTACTATTGAGTTATGTTGTTATTAGGGTTTAGTTTTAACATAACACCGTTCGAGCCATCATAATTCAGAAGTATATGCAATAATCGTTTGAGGAGTCAGGGCACTTTAAGTCGTAAACCAAACAAACTCGTCAGAACGAAATATCCACATACTACTCCTCACATGAAGCTCCCTATTATTATGTTATGCTTCTAACTTTAAAATAGGTTTGCTATATATATATATATATATAAGGTTTGCTCATATTCTATTTAATGTCTTTGTATTGTATTTAGTTAATTGAATATGATAATATAGTTTTTATTATTCCCTTGATTTCTCCAACCACATCCGTTTTATTCGTTTAATCTATCATATATCTATATCTAGACTATATATAAAGGAAAAACCTATGTTCATGAAAGTGAAAATTAAGAAAACTATATATGAAAACCATAAAATTTTATTATCATTTTCGTTTATAACCCATATTATTTTCATTCGGTTTAAATCGTGTTTCATCCTCGAATTCTTAAACTTTTATTAGTTTTCGTTTATAATCCATAAACTTTTTTTATCACTACAACTATCTGCCGATATAAAATCCCGTTGCTATGCACTGGTACTCGTCTAGCATTTGACCCATTCAACTTGAGGAGGGATGACTCTAATGGTCAAGTCTCAATTATGGTTTATACATGTTAACAAATAACTATCCACCAAACAGTTAAGTTGCCTTTTTAGTATCCCTAACCATAACCATTTGACCGATATCACCAGCTTCCTTTGATTCTTATTCACAATGATGACTTAATGGAAAGACTCCACTTTCAAAATGTAAAATGCTTTAGCAAAATACTTCCATGTGAATGAGCGTGATTCAGATGTATATTATAAAGGGAAAAAAAACCAGTACTCTGAACAAGCTTTAAAAAATATTTCATTTATTCATAAGAGGCCAAAGAATGACCCAATCAAAATATATGCTCAATTAGGTAGATGCGAACATGTACATCTAATATATTTGTGTTACAGCTCACGAAATCAAGTATTTTATGGGTTTATTTACTAGTAGAGACACAAATTTATAACATTTGATTCTATCGGGCATCTAATGATGTCGTTGTTACTTCATTGACCGGTACAGATGGCGAAGAGATTGGTTCAAGCTCAGAAAAAAAAGGCAGGTTGTTTAGGTGAAGGCAAAATACCCTCGTTTCCTAGCTAGCATAAGAACCACAGATGACATCATTGGCCTATCTTCGGCATGGTTTTGCACACATAGTTGACCAATAAGTATTGACCGGAGTGCTTCAGACTTGATGAACGAGTCGTATAAGGGTGCAATGCCTATAGTATACCACAATAATTAAGTTATATCATATATGTACATTACAAAATGGATTGTAGAGCATGCAAAAGCTTACATGTCCAAGAAGGCTATCACTGTGCTCGTGATGAGAGAATCCTCGATGTTGGACCTTGTAATTGTACAAGTCTTGTATTATGAAGATAATGATAGATGAAGGACCATTTATGTTAAGTATAAAGTTTATAACCGAAAAGTAGTTATTTCAGTTGGTAGTTAAAGTTAGTTATTTTCTGTAAATAGGCAAAGGGTGTGTCGTTTGGTTGCATCCATTCGAACAGACATGACCATTGGGTCATACCCTTTTGGTGTCTATATATAGCCGAATACATGTAATCAGGAATAATAGTGTCCATAATAACAATGTAACAGATTTATGTTGTTCATATAATAGAATCAATCTTGTCAATCTTGTGTTTGCAAAACCTGTCGAATAAACCTGTGAAAGTGCAAACGAGATTCTATAGTGGTATCAAGAGCCAAAGGTTCAAACCTGAGNTTAGCAAATGTAATCAACCACACAGAACTGCAACCTGCAAAATAGACACACAAAAGTGGTGTATGCTTATTCATACACCTTTTATTTACCAAATTAAGACCAAAACGACCAAAAACTAACCATAAATGCCAAAGATAGTGTGTTTTTGCGTTTGTGATTGTGCAGGTACGAATATTTCAGAAATCACGTCAAAATCAAAGAAAACCGACAAAAACGAGCACGAGAATGGAAAGTGTCAAAAGCCGAAGCCGGGGAAGTCAAATAGTCAATTCAAGTCCCTTAAGATTCCAAGATTGGCAAAAGAAGTCCCTGGTCAAAGTTTGAAGAAAGTTACAAGACTGGTCCCTCATCTTTCCAAAGTCGTCAAAAATGGTCCTTTGAAGATATTTGTGAAGAATAGTCAAAGTCAACCCTTCAAGAATAAGAGATTGACAACAATGGCCCTTGGATCATATTGGAGAATAGCAGATTTGGTCCCTAGATTTTTCAGAATTACACATTTGGTCCTTGAAAGTTATTACTACAAAACCTTACACTAAAAATAAACCCATTAATATGCCTTAAACCCCATCAGCCCAAAACCTTCCCACCAAGCCCAAAATGAAAACCCATGGCCTGCTTACCCAACCCAGGTCAACCCACCCCAAACCCCCGGTCAACAAAGTTAAAAACGAAAAAAATAATAATAAATTTACCCGCCCCCCAAATACCCCATTTACCCAGATCCTATGAACCCTAGTTACTATTCACCCACGTAAAACCCAAATTCACCATGAGTAAGGGCAAATTAGTACAATCAAATGCTTCTAGATACTCCTGACATGTGCAGAAGAATGACACCTAAGCAATCCGCGTGAAATTCCGTGTCAAATGATTGGGGAATAATTGATCACACGGCTGAGATTCATGGGATTGGTGACCAAGGCAATCTAACGACTTAGGAGGGCTCAAAAGAAGCACAAATGCCACGGATTGATGACATGGATTTCTAGGAGCTTCATCTCTTGAAGGCTATAAATACCCCCACTCCCTCACTAGTTTAGTGTGTAATTTTCTAGTTCTGTTATGCTGTCAAATNCCGTAGATAACAACGAAAACATAGCATTGAATCCACTATGGACATGCCCACCCAAAATTCATGGATTGAATCTTTATATTCAAACAATCCAACTATAAAAGAAAAAAAAAAAAAAAAAAAAAAAAAAAAAAAAAAAAATAAAAAAAAAAAAAAAAAAAAAAAAAAAAAAAAAAAAAAAAATTCGAAATAAGAGTTATGCATGTATTTTTTGTTCATGCCACTAACGAGGTTGTTGTGAAAATGTTATTGCAAGCGACATGTAGTGGAAATATTAACCGAGGTAGGTGCAAAAACCATGAAAACACGCTCAAAAGTAGATTAACCCATTTCCCACCATTTTCTTCTTTTTTTACAATGATTTATCCTGCATACATCATATGTGTGTGTTTTCTATTGCATTAGAGTGATATGAATTGATTTGAGATTGAGTTCTTAGGAGTTATTTAAATAAAGAGGAAATTTGTTGGGTACGCTGAAGGTTAAATTAATAAACTGATTTCAAATGTATGTAGTTTAAGAAAACTTTAATACTTAATTTTATGGGGTAGGTGGTATTGTGTTATTACTTTTAGTTGTGGGTCATTTAGAATGTTAATAAGAACTCATGGAATCAGAATTTCACAAAAAATATAATAAAATTCTAAATATGGGTAAAAAATCCGCTTTTAAGGGTATAGTGAAAAATAAACTATGCACCCTTTTAGCGGGATTTTTACATATTGATTAGATTAGTTAAGTTTTGTGTTTATGGTCAAGGCTTGGCGTTTATTATACAAAATTTTTGTGTTAAGAGTCTTTTGTAGGGGGCATACTTACCAAAATGTTTTAAGAATTTACTCATATAGTAGTTTCAAGCTAAAAACAGAAAGAATAATGATTGGATGTAAATTTGGGCCTTGAAAACATTCGTTCGCGATTCATTGTAAACCTAAATGATTCAGGTATTGCGTCGTTCTTGACCGGTACTTCGCTTTAAAACGAGAGTTACGGTCAAAAGTTAAGGCCATATTTAAGGTTTTGACGTTTAAAAAGTCAATTTTCGCCAATTAGTCAAGCCGTTAACTAGTCAAACGCACTAGTCAAATCGCAACAAATCAAATAGGCATTAAACCCCAAACCCCAAACCCTCAACCTTAAACCTAAATCGCAATAATTGAAGTATACCCCGAATGTCAAATCGAACGCAAGAAATTACTTCAAAAAAACACATACGAATTGACCCAAACCAATCAAGTTAAACTTACGTGACTCGTCTCAGAACCAACAGGAATTGTCACACAAGCTAGCCACTTGTGAATGGCTAACCGTAACAAATAAACCCTGAAAGCTTGAGACAAGATGCAATGAAATCCTGGAGAGTATAGTGTTTCCCCGGGTCGTTAAAATCCCAACGAGGTTGAAATTGTATTTGAAAAACGTTTTTGGGAAGAGTGATTTGGGAATAGTAACCAGATTGTGAATGATTATTTGGATTTTTACACTACTGATTGCTTGCAAATGAAAATGAGAATTCACAATTACAGATATGACAAATATAACACAAAATGCAAATAAGCAAAGTACAGGGAATAAAATTGCCAATTTCCAAATTACAGGGGCTAAAAATGACAAGTTCCAAACTTTGGGGTGAAAAATGAAAATTTTAAAACTTTTAATATTAAAGAAAATTAAAATCTAAAAAGAAAGTATTTTAATAATTATTATACTAATTTAATATTTAATTATTTAATATAAACTATTTTAATTAACTTAAAAACTATTTAAACTAATTCTAAAAGATTTCTAATACAAATTTAACTTAGAAAATTACAAAATAATTTTCTAAAAAACTAAAATGACTTAAAATCTTTATAAAAATTAAAAAGAAATATTTTTGTCTTTTTGTGGATTTTTTATAAATTAAAAACCTAATTAATAATTAAAACCTAATTAAACTATTTAAAACAGAAAAATGAGAAAATGAAAAGTGAAAATTACAAAATTAATTTTTACAGATTCTACTTAATGTGAAAAAGATATAAAAATTATAAAAATGAAAATTATATTAATTATAAACAACTATTCTAATTTCTTTTTGGTTTTTCTAATTAAACTGTTTTAAATAAACTTAAATCTAATAAGTACTAAATAAAAAGTAAAAATTCTAGAAAAATTATTACAAATACTAAATATTATGTAGAACCTAGGAAAATTATAAAAACTTGCTACTGTTTAACAAATTTTTACAGAATTAATTACTTTAACAGTTTTAATTAATTACTAAATTAACTAATATTAATTCTAATAATTATTAAACAGTAAAATAAAATTCTAAGAAAATTACTAAAAATACCTAAGGTGACAAACTAATTTTAAAAATTATGAAAACAGGTTATTATTAAGCTAAATTTAAAAAGAGAAAATAAAATTTAGAAATATTAAATAGAAACTATCACTTTTATTAAAAAGTGATGATTTTAGGATTTTTCTTTTTGAAACTTGTTCCTACACTGAAAATGGACAACTTTTGTGAAAACAACTTTTATCAAACTTAAAAATAAGCACTGGGTGAGCTTAAAAGCTTAACAGCTTAAGCTTTTTGGCTCACATGGAAGTTTAAGCTCTCAATAAGCTACACAGTGGAACACTAAGGTGAAATAAGCTAAATGTAATTGAGAAGAGTGTAAAACAAACCAAAGAAAAGAGAAAAGCAAAATGAATAAGCTAAAAATGTGAATTAAGCAAATCTAAATGGTCACAGACCACACAGGTCCAAGCTCAACTGCAGCCCTGCTATAAGCTTATCAAATAAGCTCAAAGGACCAAACAAAGCTTTGAACCAACAAGTTGAGTCAAAGGGCTTCTCAAAGAACCCTAAAACTCACTGTGGGACCCACTAATAAGCTCACAAGTGGCTTGAGAAATTTGGTCAAAATCACTGGAGTGGTCAGTGCACAGTGAAAATGGGACAAGTAATAAGCTGCTTGCAGCCTTATCCAAATGGCCAAAATATGCAAAATAAGCCCTGGACCCTTGATATGGGTGGTTAAGCTTCACAAGGAACCAAACCACACAATATTAGGATTACCAGGGAGCTTTTTATGAGCTTATGAAAATGGCTCAAAAGCCAAACTCACCCTGCACAGGGGAGGCTTTTGAGATATAGCACAAAATAAGCATAGATTTAAGCACTAATAAAAAATCATAAAAATAAACAAAAACATGGAACATAAAGCTGAACTTCCAAAGTTTAATTTCCCACAAGCTCAGATCCCAAGGGTTAACAAAGAGGCCATGAAAATTCTCCCAAGTTTAGAAAAAACTGAGTAACTATGCAATTTGACTTTTTATTAAAACATTAGAGTTTGACTTTAATGAGATTTGATTGACTCTAGATTACTGGAAATATGATATTATGCTAAAATGAAACTAGTTTAAGCTAAATTAACAACTACTAAACCTATGTGAAGATGATGCATACTAAAAACCTTAACAGTGAGTTAGAAGGAAACATTTAAAGGATGATTTTGACTTTTATTCAAAAGGTCACTGGATTTTATGGTTTCACTGAGCTAATGAGACCTAATGAACCATGTATGAACCAAAAACAATAACCAAATCCCACTGGAACCCATAGTTAACAGTAAATCCAAACATCCCTTAACAAGTATGAAAATGGGATTTTCAAAGGAGGTGACTGATTTAACCCATTACACTGATTCAAAAGCTTTTGTTATGATAACATGGGACCAATAGAACACAAATCAACCAATAGCAACAACTACAACTTAAAAATCAATGTGATGCAAATAGTAACTGTGAAAATGCAAAACTGAGCCACAATGGATTCTACTGAACAAGGAGGCAATATTAAGCAATTATATCATTAACATACACTAAGTGAACACACAAAACCAAGGATAAGCAATAATGAACAAGTTTACAGTAAAATGCATAAATATGAGAATTGGCTTACAACTGAACCAAGCTGAGAATCAGAGAACTAAGGTACCACAACCATCCTAAAACCTCCCATGAGGCTACTAGACCATATCCATCCAGAATTATACCAAGCTCTTTTCTTCAATCTTCTTCCACACTGATTTTTGATTTATTCCCTATTTTTCTTGATTTTTCTGTATTTTTGAGTTTTTAAAGCTAACACTGTTTTTAATGCTTAAGAAGCTTATAAAAGCTTATTAGTGACTTAAGTGAGCTTAAGTAACCAATAAACAACCACTTTTAACAACATAAAAATTAACATGAGATTTTAAGTAAACTTGCATAAACTGAATTCTAAACAAAATACTTGAAATTGATGCTTGAATTAACTTTAAAATACACTGAGAAGTCTTAATACAATGTTCTTAATCTAGGAATTACACTGAAAATTAGAATTACACTAAAACGTTTGACTAAACTATACTACAACTACTGTCTTGCTCTCTCTGCTTCTTTCTCTTGATATAGTGATCAACTAGGGTTCAGTGGGCCCCTCTGAACATTTCCCAATCCTTTCCAAGCCATTGGATGGCCTAAAACACATCTGAGCCCTTGATTGCATTTTGGCGGGAAAATTGGTTTTATACCAATTGGTCTGTGGAGTGCAATTGGGGGGGTGGCATTAAATGCTGAGGATAGTGGGGGTTGGTTTGGGCGGTTGGAGGTGATGGGTGGCAAGTGGTGGTGGGATAAGGTGGTTTTGCAGAGAAACCAGTGAATGGTTTTGAGTTGTGAGAGTGGGAGGGAAAAGGGGGTTTGACTGGGGGTTTGACCCCGGTTTTATAACTAAGGGGGTGTGGGTTTGTTTTGTTGGGCCTGGTGAAGGGAGATGGGCCAAGGGAAAAGGGTAAAAAGGGTGGGCTGTGTTTTGGGTTTTGTTGGGTTAAGATAATACTAAGGATCCGTTTGGTATTAATAGTTTATAATAAGGACCAAATATGTAAAATCTGAAAATTGAGGGGGCTGAAGTGTAAGTCTTCCAAAGTACTCATAAGGGTCTCTCTTGCCAAGTTGAATAGTACAAGGGTTGTAAATGTAATATTTCACTTTTGGTCCTTCAGGGACTAAAATTGCCAACTGTTGAAACTTCAGGGACCAAATGTGTAATTTCTTCAAAACTTTCTCCCAGGGACTAAACTTGATACTTTGTGAACTCCAAGGACCCATGTTGACTTTTCCATCAAAATTATTGCTCAGGGGCCATTTCTGCCAATTTTGAAAGTAGAGGGACCAAAATTGTAATTTTGCCAAACTTGCACCAAAGGACTAAATATGATTATTTGTGGTTTTAAAAGGACCTTTGGTGACTTTTTATTGAAAATAAATGCTTAGGGACTGATTTGTCAATTTGTGAAAGTTGGGGGACTGAAACTGCCAATTATGCAAACTTTGTTCGTTTTTCACTTGTTTTCAAACATTTTGCATCTAAAACACACTTTTGGAATATTTTCACTATTTTGATGCATTATTGGGTGTTTTTGGATGTTTTGGAGTTCATATAAGACAAAAATGATGAGTATTTACACACTCATCAATCCCCCACACTAAGATATTGCTAATCCCTAGCAATCTTTAAGGAAAACTTAATGATTTGATGTCTCTTTACCAAAAGCCATTACTTCTGGAGTAGCCAAATGTTTCAGTTCAAGTAAGAACTATGGTACACTGATAACCATATGATTTTTAGCAAATCATCAGCTGTCAACGGATTGATTAGTCTTTACCAGAACCGTTTGCTTCTGGACTAGCCAACTCTTTACTTATTAGGATATGGTGAGCTGATTACCGTGCAATTTTTGGCAAATTGCAAGCCATCAACGGATTTGAGATATCTTTACCGGGAGCCGTTTGGCTTCCGGATTAGCCAGACCTTGTGGGATGAGACATGGTGGAGTATAACCATTTGTCGTGTTAGTGCAAAGCACTTACACCAAAAAGAAAAAATTTTGGCCAAAATGGGGGAATTCAGCTTTTTAGATTGGAAAACGTATCAAATTCGCTAGGAATTTCCCCCCCACACTAGAATCTGAATATTGTCCTCATATTCAAAGTCCCGGCCATCTATACGATCTGTTTGAGATGAAAACGTTAGATTGAGGCAAGTGTGGGAACCATCAAAAAATAAGCTTTTAATAGAAGCTATCACTTTCTTTAAAAAGTGATGATGATGAATTTATTAAATTTTTTTTATTTATTTTATTTTATTTTATTTTTTTATTTTTTTTTTTATTTTTTTTTTTTATTTTTTTTTTTTAAGGATAAGATATATTACAACAGGAGGGGTAACCACCCCAACTTAGGGTTAAAACCCCATATGCATTGCTACTGGTTTTTGTTTACCGAGTCGCTAGCTTGACTCGACCCCGAATTCATTGGTTCTTTGGGGAAGCAAAGGTGGATGAGAAAAATCTCCAATCGGACTTTCATTCAAGATGTTTGACAAAACATTTGCAAGCACCGTGAAAGTTCCACACCGATGAGATACTGTAGACCCTGGCTTAAGATAGTATAAACTAAAGCGGTTGATGTCGGGGTCAAAGATATGTCTTCATTCCGAAGTTGAGTGAAGAACAGGGAGAAGTCACCCTTAGGTGAAGAAAAGAAGAAAACCATGATGAAAATCATGATAAGGATCGTCTTCCTCGAGAGGCAGGCTATTAGCCTGGAATTTGGATTTTCAACGGTTAAGCATTGGGTTAGAAAACATCCCGGGTGGAGGGTGGTAATTTGCAAATTCAATTGATTGAGTGCATCTCCCCCGGGCATCATACTCCGGAGGAGTCATGATATGATGATTTGTGAGCTCATCCGGAGAACTCATCATGGAAGAGAATCATTCACATGTTGTAAATCTGTGAACTCTTGTTCCATTTGTGATTATCACTATCCTCATTCTGAATATCAAAGATTGGATCTATCACGAAAACCAAAGTGAATTTCAGATTCAAATTCAAAAGAGGTTGGTGAAATTCGCATTAAATGTTTCGGAACAAGTGAATAAACATTCTCTCTTGACTGTTGGGATAATAAGGTGAGTGACGGATCATGATTAAAGAGACTTTCAATTTCTCCGGATACGCTTCAAAGTCAAAGAGATCATCGCACTTCCCGTTGGAAAAGGTGGATTGATGTGAGTGATTATCGGTGAACACCTCAAGAAGATGATCAGCATCAGGAATTGGTGAACTGATGCCTAATTACTCGATGTCTCCATAAGATGCACAATCATCGCTACAATCAGAGGAAAGTTTTAAATTGATTCTTTTGAACACTCAAGAGGGGGGAAAGGAAAATCCCACACATATGCTCAAGAATTCCCTGTGACTCACTTGGATTGGGGACAAAGGTTCTCAACACTATACTTAGAATCGTCCGATTCCTTTTCAGGAACAGTGTCAAGATGCTCGCTCCCCATGTTTAGAGAGTTAGTGGGAGCCTCGGGTGTGATAACAGTAGACTGAGGGAGTTGAGAAGGACTAGCAGTCATGGACTCTACAAGTTCCATTTGTTCTACTGCTAGTAATTCAGTCATATTCTTTTCTCCCTGCGATTTTTGGATTGGTGGGATTTTAACTGATGAATTCGATGAATCTTTTGGAAGAATACTGATGAGTGTGCAAATACTCATCATTTTTGGTCTAAATAAACTGCAAAACATCTGAAAACACTCGGAAATACATCAAAATACTGAAAATATCCCAAAGATCGTGTTTTATATGTTTTAAATGCAAAATGATCAAAAACAAATGAAAATTGTACAAAGTTTGCATAATTGGCAGTTTCAGTCCCCCAACTTTCAAAACTTGACAAAATTAGTCCCTAAGCATTTATTTTAAAAAGAAAAGTCAAACCAAGTCCTTTAAAATCAAAAATGATCTTTGGGTGAAAAGCTTTCAAAAAATCACAAGTTTAGTCCCTGAAGTTTCACATTTGGCAAGTTTGGTCCCTGAACTTTCAGAAATAACAGAAATGGCCCCTGGATGAATATGGTGGAAGGAAAAGGCAACTTTGGTCCTTGAAAAGTCAAGTTGTCAAATTTGGTCCTTGGATTGCAAGTTTGGAGATTTTACATGTTGGGTCCCTCAAGTTTCCAAAGTTGGCAGAAATGACCCCCGGGAATTTTAATTTGAAGAAAAATGATCAAAAAGACCTTGGGAATTCAATACTTGGCAACAATGGTCCTTGGTAATAGTATGGATGATTGGCAGATTTAGTCCCTAAAAAATCAGAATTTACATGATTGGTCCTTGGGCTAAATTCACTAATAAACTATATTGGACCCTTTTGTATTACCACAACCCAATACACCTTTTATTATAACAGGCCCAAGTACCCAAAGCAGCCCAATAACTCCACCCACGTTTTTTATAACTTTTCCCCCCCAGGTCAATAAGTCAAACACCCTTTTACCTTCTTTCTTCCCCATCCCCGTTTTACCCAGAAGTTATACCACCACCACCATTGCTCCAACACTGCTACACTCAATCCACCCTCAAAAGCTCCCCCATCACCATTCCCCATCCCACTACCTCTCCAGAATCCCTACCTACCACCAAATCCACCCTGGCAATCCCCAATTCCCCACAAACAAATTTGGCGCCAAAACGTATTCAAAGGCTAGGATCACTTTCACAGCAATTCAATGGTTGGGATGTGTTCGCAAGGTCACAAGGGAGTGTTTACAGCTGTTATCTCTCAGGAATGAAGCACAAGAAGCAATTTTCTACCTAACTCTTGGATTAGTATAAATAGGCAGCTAGTGTAAGCCTCAAAGGCATCCAATTCTCTAGTAATTTTCTGTTTTTAATCTTAGTTTTCAATTGTAATTTCAATTCTTAAGTTTAATCAAAGTTTCATTTCAGTTTATTCAAATTCGCATTTTTCATTAAATTTTCCATTACTTGTTATCATTCTTAAATGTTCTTTAGTTTGTTCCAAATTGTTCTCTGAATATTGTTTAAGTGATTTAAGTTTAAGAAACGCTCCATTTAGACAAGAAAGAAAATTACAAAAAAAAATCAGTGAGAAAATAAAAAAAATATATATTTGAAGGAAGAAGAAGAAGAAGAAAAGTTGCAGTTGCAGAAATGAATATGGATACAGGTTTAGAGTTCCATGGGGAACAATAGGGTGGTACTTGGTCACTGGTTCTAGTAATCTTCTAGCTTGGATGTCAAGTAAGCTTATGAAGCAAAATTTTTACCTTGACTCTTAGTAATTGATATTAGTTGCTAATTGTTGTTATAGCCTGTTTAATTAGGTTTATTATTGCTTAGTATAGGTTAATTAGTCATGTTGTAGAATTAATTTGCTCATTTCCTTTGAAATTCCTCAAAACAGTTAGAATTAGGAGTGTTTGGAATAAGCTGCTACACTGAGTTGTTGTTGTTACTTGGAGTTAGGGTTTGCTTGTTCATGGTACTTAGGCTCACATAAGTCCATTTTAACCATTCTTTTGGTCACAATCTCAGAGATAGTCAAACTCACACACAAATTCATCCACAGCTCAACTGTTAGTGAATTTGTGCCTCAAATCTTTGGTTTCAACTCAAAATTAGTTTAGCTTCATAGAATTGGCTTGATTTAGCCTAAACATACATCATTCAACTATCTGTGATCAACCAAATCTCACCAAAGTCCATTTTGTCCAAAATTCTTGAAAAGTCAAACTTGCATACTTAAAACTTTGGACAAATTTCAAATCAGTTTCTAGAATTCTTTAGTGAATGAAAATACAAAAGCTTTGTTGATTTGCAAACCTTGGCAGCTTGTTTACCATTTTCAAAAAGAAAATCACAATTTGAAAGTCATTTGCTTAATCAAAATTGGACTTGAAACTGCTTATTTTGCTGAAAACTCCCCTGCATCTCAGAGTTTTGTCAAATTTGTGTGGGATCTAGATTGTTCATTAGTCAGAGTTAGGACTTGAGGTTTATTGTTTTAGAAAGCCTCCTAGGTGTACTTTAGATAGGTGCTTTTAGTTTACCCATAACTGTTTCCTAAGTGCTTTTTAATAAGCCATCTTTAGGCCTAGTTGAGACTGCATGCTGTGTGAAACTCAGTGTATACTGAGCTTGCTTGATCCTGTGTTATAGTTGAATATTGTTGTTGTTTTTGTTCTTGTTGTATGTTCTGTTGTTATTATTGTTGTTTGTTTGCTTGTATCAGCTTTTATGAGCTTATTAGCTTCTTTGAGCTTATCATTGTTCTCATTAGAAACTGCTAGTGTGTCCTTGTTCTTCATAATCTGAGTTCAATTTGATCTCTTGTTGTTGTTGTTTCTGATTCCTTAGTGTTATTGCTTGTTGCTGTTTAAGTTGTTGATGTAGTTTAGTTTGTAAGCTTATTGGAGGCTTATTAGCTTAGTTGATTTTAAGTGTCAAAGAAAAAATCCTTTTGGAATACAAAACTTGAATCTGTTGTGAATTTTGGATTTGGATGAGATCCACTTGAGTTTGTTTGGGTAAAATCTGTTTTCCATAACCAATTTGTGTCTAAGTTAAACTGTTTTGCAAAAGAAAATAAAAAAAAATGTTTTCAAAAAAATGCAAGAGGTGGGAGTCGAACCCCTGACCTCCTGCATAAACACCCAACCACACCACACATAACCATCTGCCCTAGGGACTTCTCAGTGTATATTATTTCCTTTTTATTTTTTATAGTAGTATTAGCTTTATAAGCTTATATAAGCTGTTTAGCTTATTACAGCTTATTGAAGCTTCTTCTTTCAACTTTTTTATTTTTCTTAAATCTATTTTAGTATAAGTTAATTTCCAGAAAAGTTTGAGATTTATTTAATTAGTTTTAATATTTATTTTGATTTAATTTAGTTTCAAAAGTAATTAATTCATAATAATTAGGATTTTTCTTAAATTTTTAATTTTCTTTTTTTCAAAATTTTCTTTTGTCTTTTAGTGCGTAAGAAAATTATTTGTAGGCTCGTAGGACCTTTCGTGTTTAAATTTCACGTTTTATCTTGCGCGTGACGTTTATTTTTAAATAAACGTTACGTGTTTGTTTTTAATTGTGATTTAGGATTCCCGATACCTAACTTTGTTTCCCGTAGTGTTTTAGGATTCCCCTAGTTTGCCAATTGCCTTTTGTTCCCTTTAGGTTTATTTATTTTCATCCTCGTTCGTTAATTTTCCAATTTCGTTAATTTAACGTACCATAATACCAAACAATCTTTCGCAACCAAACATTCAAGTCTTTAATCTCGATCTTTAACGTAGCTTTCCATTCACACCTCGTTGGGGTACGACTCGGGAAATCACTTCCCGGTCTCACTAATATC
>LBNU01022325.1:80408-107536 GCA_014162995.1 Artemisia annua
TTTTTTTTTTTTAAATAACGCCCCTTAACGCAGCGTTAAGGGGATAACGTCCCACGTTAACGCTGCGTTAACGTGGGAGGTGCAGTGGTAACGCGAGCAATAACGTGGCCAAAATGCTTAATAACGTGGGAGGTGCGTTACCATTACACATGCTCTAGTTACCATTACACATGCTCTAATGAGTATAAAGCTAACCCAGATAGTACTTATAAACGCACACCAAATTAAAGCACAAAGTGGTATATGGTTGGCCAGTTCACACTCAATTTCGATGTGTGATCAGATCCAACAAACAAACAACTTAATCGTTACTCATCTAGTACGTGTTTTTTGTACAAGTCATATGGGTGAAATGTGAAATTTCGTTGGTATTTATAATTGAAAGCTCGAGGACAACCTCTTTTTTAACCGCAAACCTGCATACACATATCACCGCCGTCATTAATGCTTCATTCTCCGGCGATTATTCCGGTGATCCTTTGAACACAACATAGTCCTTACATAGTTTCTCAAGTTTCGAAGATCTAATATTTTTTATTGTAGTCGATGTATCAGTTTTTTAGGATACACCAGTTCATGTATTAGTTGTTGTGGATTTGTAATTAATGTATCCATAGTGTTGTTTTGAAAATACAACAGACCTGGTGGTTGTGTTGGAATCAGGTGGTTTGGTGGTGGTGTCGGAAGTATCAAGTGGTGGTGATGACGACGGATTTGGAGGCGGTGGTGGTGGGTGGTGAATGAGGAAGAAGATGAAGGAGATAAAAGGGTATTTATTTAATATTTAAGAGGGGTAGATTTGTCATTTAAAACAAAAATCAAAGTCAAAGCCCCACCTACCACTGTATTTTTATTATTAAAAAGTGGACACGTGTCGCACATTTAGTGGAGTCGCATATTCGCACGTTCGCACATGACCAAATTGGGAAAACATGTTAGTTTTGTACCTTTTTGAGAAGTTGGATAACAAAATGTACCATTTTACGCTGTGTTCTCGAGTTATGTCATTAAAGAAAAGGGAAGGAAATGGAAGTAAACACTTTCCTCCCATATTTGGGCGGAAATGGAAGTAAAAAAAATTCATCCAAATAACACTAACTTTACTTCCAGTTTACTTCCATTTTCTTTAATGAAATAACTCGAGAACACAATGTGGGAGTAAACCTTTTCCCTTTCCTTCCTTTTTCTTTAATAAATCAACTCGAGAACTAAGCATTAGGAATTTGTCCGTTATCAAAAGTATCTTCTAATAATAAGAAAAGTTTCTCTAAAAGGCCAAGAAAGGAATATGAAATCCAAGAAAAAAGAGTGGAAAAACATGAGTCATGACAGTTACTCTATGAGTAACGACACTTTACTATATTTTTGCTAGTTATAAAAAACAGTTACAAAGATTAAAGAATGTGCTAGAAAGTATATTTTGCCTATCAAAGTAGCAAATTCGTGGCTTTTTGTAGGTACCCTTTTCCTAGCTTTTGACTATTTTAATATGGTTTGTTCGACAGCTCACTCCCAATCATGTTTCTTTTTTAATATGTTCTTCATTTTAATCACATTAATTCGTGGATTTATCCATATTTTTAATTGATTATAGAGTTTTATGGTTTTGGTTTTTGTCAAAACAACTTCACTTTGTGTAAAATGGAGTTTTTGCCTATCTATGATTATTAAACTAATACGGAGTAATGTTTTGTTATGCAACTCATTGAACTTTCGTCTCATGTGATCGCAACATCATATTCGGTTTGCATCAGTATCAATGTTGAAATTTGATCATTTTTGCGTCATAAGAGAAAGAAAAAAAAAAGTTACACAACAAAATTGTTGCTCTTCTTAGAAAAAAAATGCCGATAAAGATGTTAGTGTGAAATATGTATAACTTAAACTAATCACTTTATGATAGTAGATTGTTATGATATGTAATTATGTTTGTGCAGGTAACAACTCAAAACTATCTCATTGAATTTGAATCAAGAACTTATTCTTTAATATTGGACTTTTACCATATTCAAACTTCAAACTCTTGATTAGTGATTATAATCTAATTTTATCCGTCTAAACAATGATATGTTGCTTAACATAAAACTAACAGGTTACGCTTATGCTTAGTTTTTAAGTTATTTTAATAAGAAAAATTAAAGAAACAGTCTACTTTTAAGATGAAACATTTTACTTTAAAATTATCCAAATTATCCTTCCGTTCCACTCGAGAATACAACCATTTTTGTTTCAATTCATTTGTTTACTTTATTTTTTTAAGTGATACTCGGGAACACAGTGTTGTCGATTCATGCGATTAATAAGACTTCTAGACACTTTTATATAAGACTATCCGGAGTGGGAGTGACCCACTCACCACTCATCATGTTTCACGCGCCACCAATCAAAACATATGTTGCATGTCACGGCCAAATTTCAATCTAATGGTGATCGGCTCACCAAAGTGAATTGCAAAAAAAGTGGGGCCTATTTTCAAAAAGCAAATGTTCTTATTTGTTTTATAAGTATGTGTGAGATATTTAGTGAGTTATATTTGTATAAAGTAATTGTTTTAATGAAATGAAAGAAAAGGTGACCAAAAAAGGGTGAAAGGTGAGCAGTAATGAGAGAAAGTGAAATAAGAAAAAAAACTGAAACAGTGCTAATATAACGGTGACCCGATAACCACCGCTCCCTTTGGCCTAAGTACAATAATTAGGGCATGGGTCAATCAAAATTCAAGGATGTTTCTTTCTTCATGTCATCTTTCACTTTCTTTACTTCAAAGAAGTTAAAAATTTACAAACAAAAGACCATCTTGTCTTACACCCTTTTACATTAAAAAAAAAAATTAAAAGTAAAGTAACCCAAGAAACATAAATATGTGGATAATAAATTCATGTCGTGAGAACAAAAGTATTCTTCTTTGCATCAAAACTAACTTGTTACTTGTTTCACTTGCAAAGCATCTATAGTCTTTCAGTTTATTACTTTCACCACTTTTAGCAACCAACAAATCCAACTTCTTGGGTCATCATTATTTGCCTTAAATTCAACTGGGTCATCTTCATTTTCCTCAAAAATCCAACTTTTTTTATAAATCTTGATTATTAAAAAAACCATTTTTTTTTCTCACTTTCACTGCAAAAAAATTGGTGTCAAAATACTTTTTAGTACAAATTTAACTTCTGGGTCATCTTTATTTGCCTTAAATCCATCTGGGTCATCTTTATTTTCCTCAAAAGTTTAATCTTTATATGAATCTTGAAACTTGATCTCTTGTTTATGCAAAAAATAAAATAAAAAATGGTGTAAAGTTTTCATTTGTAAGCACTTTTAGAACAAATTTAACATGTGGGTCATTTTTATTTGCCTCAAAAATTTGATCTTTTTATGAATCTTGATTTCTAGCACAAATTTAAGTTGTGGGTCATTATTATTTTGTTAAAAGATTGAATCTTTATAACAAAGATTTAATCTTTTGGTGTATTGTTATATTTGGTGATTAATTAATGGGATAGTTAATGAAGAGTATTTTCATGAGGGTTTTGTTCTGCAAGATCCACTGTCCTTCATTCATATGTTTTTGCAAACCATCAACTGCTTCACATTTATACAATTCAGGTCCTTTGAAGTTGGAAAATTGCACACAAGCCCCTAGTCCATTAGTAGTAAATGATCCATTAGATCAGAATCATGATGTTGTTGGAGAGATAGTTGAAGTTAAGGAGAAAGATGTTTTAGAGGTTGTGGAGAAGGAATCAGTGGTTGAGAGTGTTGTACTTAGGAGTTGTATGAAGAATAAAGGCGATTCGCAGAGATCGGTAATTGATGGAAAGAAAGTGCAATGGGTGGATGATTTAGGCAAAGAGCTTGCTGATATTAGAGAGTTTGAATCAAGGTTTGCTTTTTGATGCTTTGTTTGGATATGCTTTTGTGAATGTATTGTATTTGAATAGTTATCAATTTTGTGAATGTGGATTTTGTATAATGATCATCTGAATTAGAGGTCGCTAGACTATAGGATTAATCGTAGGATAATTTGAGAAAAAATGAAAAGTAGTCATTGATTTGCGTTAAGGATCGAATGGAGTAGATAATATTTGCGTTGATTAGCAAATTGATAGCGAAGAATTTTGATATAAGGGTTGTTTGGCATTGCTTTTTAAAGTGCTTATTTGTAATGAATGAATTAGATGATCAACTAGTGTTTGGATTATTGGATGTGTTAGGCAAATATGATAAGAGTGATATTAAGACAGTTGTTAGTATGAGTTAAGGATATGAACCTCAAATAATCAGATGCAATACTTAATACCCCGTAAATAGTTGTTGCTATGAAGATTGTTTTATTTCTATTGCTCAAAAAAAGTAGGAGTTGTTTCATAGGCAGTTTACATCGGTTATAGTCTGATGTTTCATGTATTATTTGGCACGTTTTATGACAGTGAAACCGGAGATACAGATAACGAAGACGATAATAATGCTTGTTTTTGCACGATTCTGTGATGCTTCCATAACAATCTCCATGTTTATATAATAAGAAGAGATCGGCTGTAAGTTCATGTATTCATTTGTCTTCATTCAATTGGATATAAAGATGATTGTCCTACAACGAGCTGTGCTCCATTTTTAGATTTCGTTATCTAATTCTTTTAAACTGGCTCTTCTGTTTTCTCATGTAAGAATTTATGTTATTAATGAGCTTTCCAAATGAAATCCTTGTAAAGTTGTTGCTATCTGTATTTTGGTTCGGGGTTGCTGTTGATTTTCTGAAATACCATTCAGAGCGAAATGTGAGTTTATGCTAAAACAGAAATAAAAGCCGTTTTCTTGCTAAAAAACCTCATAAAGGTTGTTGCAATTTTTGTATTTAGATTTGGGAATTTAACCGTTTGTTGATTTCTGAATTACCCTTTTGAGGGAAATGAGAGTTTATGTAAGAACATACTAGTTATAATGCCCGCGCACGCGCGGGTTTTTTTTTTTTAATTTTTTGCAATAATTATTTAAAAATTCTAATCCTATTGTTAATTGCATCTTATCTATATTTTTTGTATTTATCTTCTACTTGTGTTGTGGATAAATATAAAATGTTACCTAATAAGAAAATATATATATATATATTTTTTAAATATCTTATCTATATTTTTTGNATAGTTAATGAAGAGTATTTTCATGAGGGTTTTGTTCTGCAAGATCCACTGTCCTTCATTCATATGTTTTTGCAAACCATCAACTGCTTCACATTTATACAATTCAGGTCCTTTGAAATTGGAAAATTGCACACAAGCCCCTGGTCCATTAGTAGTAAATGATCCATTAGATCAGAATCATGATGTTGTTGAAGAGATAGTTGAAGTTAAGGAGAAAGATGTGTTAGAGGATGGGGAGAAGGAATCAGTGGTTGAGAGTGTTGTACTTAGGAGTTGTATGAAGAATAAAGGCGATTCGCAGAGATCGGTAATTGATGGAAAGAAAGTGCAATGGATGGATGATTTAGGCAAAGAGCTTGCTGATATTAGAGAGTTTGAATCAAGGTTTGCTTTTTGATGCTTTGTTTGGTTATGCTTTTGTGAATGTAGTGTATTTGAATTTTTTTTATCGATTTTGTGAATGTGGAATTTGTATAATGATCATCTGAATTAGAGATCTCTAGATTATAGGATTAATTGTAGGATAAGTTGAGAAAAAGTAGTCATTGATTTACGTTAAGGATTGAATGGAGTAGATTATATTTGGGTTGATTAGCAAATTGATAGCGAAGAAATGTTATATAAGGGTTGTTTGGCATTGCTTTTTAAAGTGCTTATTTGATATGAACGAATCAGATGATCAACTTTTGTTCAAAAGGGAGATCGTGTTTGGATGTTTTAGGCAAAATATGAGAAGTGTGATATTAAGACACTTTAGTTGTTAGTATTGAGTTAGTAATATGACCCTCAAATTGTCAGATGCAATACTTAATACCCCGTACATAGTTGTTGCTATGAAGATTGTTTTATTTCTATTGCTCAAAAAAAGTAGGAGTTGTTTCATAGGCAGTTTACATCGGTTATAGTCTGATGTTTCATGTATTATTTGGCACGTTTTATGACAGTGAAACCGGAGATACAGATAACGAAGACGATAATAATGCTTGTTTTTGCACGATTCTGTGATGCTTCCATAACAATCTCCATGTTTATATAATAAGAAGAGATCGGCTGTAAGTTCATGTATTCATTTGCCTTCATTCAATTGGATATAAAGATGATTGTCCTACAACGAGCTGTGCTCCATTTTTAGATTTCGTTATCTAATTCTTTTAAACTGGCTCTTCTGTTTTCTCATGTAAGAAACTAAGAATTTATGTTATTAATGAGCTTTCCAAATGAAAATCCTTGTAAAGTTGTTGCTATCTGTATTTTGGTTCGGGGTTGCTGTTGATTTTCTGAAATACTATTCAGAGCGAAATGTGAGTTTATGCTAAAACAGAAATAAAAGCCGATTTCTTGCTAAAAACCCTCATAAAGCTTGTTGCTATTTTTGTATTTCGATTCGGGAATTTAACCGTTTGTTGATTTCTGAATTACCCTCTTGAGCGAAAGGACAGTTTATGTAAGAACATATACAAATAAAGGCTGATTCCTAGCTAAAATAGAAACTGCAAAGTAGTACAATGAAGTGTAGAAATTTAATAATTGCACATTTTTTCACCAACTTTTGAACAGTTGTAGAAAGTTCAATGTGTAGCCCATGATCAAGATTGACGAAAAGAATCCAATCGGAAATCCGAACCAAGTTCCCTCCCATGAAATCCACGACAGTTTATCCTCGTCTTCCACCTCTTTCCTTTCTGATGGTTGGATATCTTCGGGACATGTGACTCTAATCTGCATACCACATAATCCACTGTTGTTTGCAAAATACTTCAAGTCGTTCATCCTGCTCATTTGCCCACCGAGAGGAATCTTCCCTGTTAACCTATTGTCACTCACATCTAGGATTGCGAGCTGATATAGGTTCGCTAGTGATTGAGGAATCTTACCTGAGAGCCTGTTGTGTGACAAATCCAAGCTCTCTATGCCCTTCAGATTACCGAAAGACACCGGTATTTGTCCGAAGATGTTGTTATGTGAAATGTTGAGTAGCTTTAGGCCTTCGAGATTGCCTAATGACGCTGGAATTTCACCGGATATTTTATTCTCTGACAAATCCAAGAAAGAGTATATATCGAGTCTTCGACTCGATAGACCTTGATATGAGTTCTTCCAGATCAGTATCAAGTCTTGAAACTCGATATTGAAGTTGAAAATGTCGACTGATGCTAATGCATCCGGAGTGTTGATCATTCTTGTAAGGTTTCCTATTTCGGGTGGAATGCTTCCCATTAAGTTGTTTCCAGAAAGATCAAGAATACGTAAAGAAGTAAGGTTCGAGATCGTTTTTGGGATAAACCCTTCAAGGGAATTGTTTCTCAAGCTTAAAACTTGAAGATTCGGGATTTGAGGAAGTACATCCTGGAAGTTTCCCGTAATATAGTTGTCATGAAGATCAAGATGTTCAAGGTTGACCAAATTAGTCAAATTCTGAGGCAAGTAGCCGGAAAACATATTTCCTCCCAAAGAAAGAATTCGTGTTTCTGTAGAAAAACTTGACGGAATCGTACCGGAAAACTCGTTATAAGACAAGTCAATGAAAGCAAGAAGTGGGTTATCTCCAAAAACCGGAAATTTGTCCCCGGAAAACTTGTTTCTTGACAAGTCAAGAAGTAGTAAGCGGTAAATATTCGATATGGAAACTGGAATTTTCCCGGAAAGATTATTTCCTGACAACATTAGAATCATGATCCCTCGAGCATTGCCTAGGTTCTCAGGCAACTCACCGGAAAAATTATTTCTTGACAATGCAAGAATCGATAAACTTAGAGATTCAAACAGGCGAGAGGGAAGTGGACCAGTGAACTTGTTGTCTGAGAGGATTATGCTTCCCGCATTCATCTGAGCGAGCCAATTTGGAAACCGCCCCTCCAACCGATTCTTGCTCAAATCAAGAAAGTCCAAATCTTTTTGTGTTGAAATCCATCTAGGTATTTGACCCGAAATTTGACAGTTGGGCATAGAGATCTGTTTTAGACTACATCTTGGAACAATCTTTGCTTTGCTATTCCATGTCAAGTTGTTACCTTCACCTCCTATAAACAGATTCTTTAAAGTTTTGATCTTGAATAACCATGTTGGAATGATACCCTCGAGCTCGTTGTTTTTTAACCGAAAAGTTACCAACTTTGTCAGGTTTCGTATCGATTGCGGGATGGGACCCGTAAACTGGTTCTTGCTCAAATCAAGTGTCGTCACGTTCCATAACTCCCCAATCCCAACTGGTATTTGACCCGAGAAAGAATTTTCAGACAAATCCAATGATTCGAGTTCTTTCATGTTTCCAATCGAAGACGGGAATCGACCAAAAAACCGATTTTTCCCGACCGAAAATTCACGTAACCTCGTCAAATTCCCGATCTCATGGGGGACATTTCCTGTAAGAAAATTCTCGTTCAACAGCAACGTTTCAAGATTCCCAAGCTTACCAACTTCAGAACTTAAACCACCAGCAAAACTATTATTACTCAAATCAAGTAAACGAAGTGATACGAGTTCAAAAAGCTGCAAGGGAATCGAGCCATTGAACTGATTCACACCTAACCTTAAAGTCGTCAAATCACGAAAAGCCCCCACTTCAGAACCCAACTCGCCCTCGAGTAAATTATTGCTCATATCCAAGTACCTTAAACTCTTTAACCGATAAAACTCACTAGGAATCGACCCGTTAAAGCTGTTTTGCGTCATGTCAAGATAAACTAGCCCCGTCAAGTTACCAAAACCGTCTCCTGATATCTCACCAACCAAGGAGTTCATCGAGATATCTAGTAGTTCTAGTGAAGTGATCCCGAAAAGTGGAGTCAAGATATTGGAGGATACTATGACAGAATTAGGAGTAATGAATAAAGGGACAACCTGCGATAAGTGTAGTTCTTTTATGGTTTGTGTTTTGTTCAGAGTTTTCGTGCAGTTGACGCGGTCCCACGTGCAACAACTCGTGCCGGGTGTCCATGAGTCGAGCTCTTCGAATGGGATGTAGTCTGGGGAGTTTGGGTCAGAATTTGAGTTAAAGATTGCAGTGAGAGTTGCTTTGAAGTCGAGAAGTGATTGTTTTTGGTGCATAGGACATGATAATGACGACGGGATTAGTATTGAACTAAGTACTAATAGGTTTAAGAGTGGTAGTGTTATGGTGGTGATCATGGTGGTTGTATATGTGATTCATTTGTGTTAGCTACCTAGCTATTTGGTGATTATAAAGAGATATAAGTGGTTGACTTGCTGAGTCAATGGGTAGAAAGTAAACTATTGCAGGAGTTGAATTTTGGGGTTAAGTGGACCCCAAGACAAGTGAACTCCACTTTAAAGATTTTGATATGATGTTAATATCTTGTGATTAAGTAATGCATTATTTTAAGCTTTTTAGTTAGCTTAATCACGTCGTATATATATTTAAGCTTTGATCTTGCAGTAGTCTCTGTCTTCGCCCTTCTGTGACGGGATTGGATTATTGTTGTTGTATTTGAAATTTCGAATTAATAATAAACATGTAATATTCGTTGAGTATATATCTAAAATACTTGGAGAGAAATATCAAGTTTTGTTAAGTAAAGAAAACCGGCGTAAACTTTTTTGGTTACAATAGTTCATCGGGTTCTAACGTTAGAATTTTAAGTCATTACTTTCCTCTTAGCCACATCTGTTGATAACGCGTTATGAATGTAAAAAACTAGAACAAATAATCTACACAATATAATTCTTAATTTCTTATGATAAAGATAACAGTATAACACTCTTCAGTCTTCATTATCTATCTCCTTTCTAGATGTTGCAATACATATACAGTAAATGATGTAGTTTGTAGAGCATATAGCAAACAGATAAAGTTGATGGACCAACAAAAGTCAAAGTCAATGAGAATGAAGACAGGCCTAAGTTGACTTTTTCTAATTTAAGGTTATATTGGAGCATGTAGTTTCCTAGAAACTGCATTTTTTGCGAACATTTTCATAGCAAAATATTCATGTAATTTTTTATTCTGTTGACATCCTGTTTTTCTTATAAAAAATAAGAGGAGAAGGAACCAAACTTGAAAACGCAGGGTAAATGTACTTTGTTTTATATCGTTTTCCAATCTTGCGACGTGTAAGTTACCCTTCATATATCTTGACCTCTCGGTTGTGTGGTTAACATGAATATGACCCATTCTTGAACCTCTATCAGAAGAAGCTATATACATGGAAGGCTACTTCTACGTCATTTGGTGGGCGTCTTACTTTAGTAAAACTTGTTCTGAAAAAACGACTCTCTTTGGTCCTATGTGACCATGGTCTGAGTCTATCTCGGGCCACTTTGAAACAACCTGGAAATTTCAAAGTTATCGAAATTTCTGGCTTCTATATGCTGGTTCCTTATGTTTTTCTCAGGATGTTTGAGTTTTGTTTTGGACTTTTGGTTTGTATTGCACAACTTGGCAATTAGTTTAATAACGCGACTATGACTACCAAAAGTACTAACATGAATAACATAACAAAAGCCAGGTGATCAAGATGTTGACCCTTCATCAAATCATATGCTAAGATCCTTCTTCTCTTCAACAATATATTCCAATTCACATTAGTCAAAAATCAAATAATTAACCATTTTGAAAAACTTGATTAACTACCTTGATCATGTCTTATATAGCATAGCAGCTACCATATGCCAATGGTTGTTATGTTGCTCGTTGTTTCCTTTCTATTCATCGCTCTATGCTTCTTCCTTATCCATCGACATAACAACCACCAACGATCTTCCACCTGGAAGCTTCAGATGGCCATTTATAGGTGAAACTCTAGCATTTATTCGCTCTCGAAGGGATGGGACCCCTGAGAGATTTTTTTTGGACTTTTGGTTTTTATTGCACAACTTGGCAATTAGTTTAATAGCGCGAGTATGACTACCGCTAGTACTAACATAAGTAAAAAAACAAAACCAGGTGATCAAGATGTTGACCCTTTATCTAATCATATCCTAAGATCCTTTTTCTCTTTAACAACATATTCCAATTCACATAAGTCAAAATATTTTAAATAGCCATTTCGATAATAATTCCATTATATACCTTAATCATGTCTAAAGTATAGAAGCTAACATATGCCAATGGCGGTTATGTTGCTCGTTGTTTTCTTGCTGTTGATNGCCCGTTAAAGCTGTTTTGCGTCATGTCAAGATGAACTAGCCCCGTGAAGTTACCAAAACCGTCTCCTGATATCTCACCAACCAAGGAGTTCATCGAGATATCTAGTAGTTCTAGTGAAGTGATCCCGAAAAGTGGAGTCAAGATATTGGAGGATACTATGACAGGATTAAGATTAATGAATAAAGGGACAACCTGGGATAAGTGTAGTTCTTTTATAGTTTGTGTTTTGTTCAGAGTTTTCGTGCAGTTTACACGGTCCCACATGCAACAACTCGTGTCGGGTGTCCATGAGTCGAGCTCTTCGAATGGGATGTAGTCTGGGGAGTTTGGGTCAGAATTTGAGTTAAAGATTGCAGTGAGAGTTGCTTTGAAGTCGAGAAGTGATTGTTTTTGGTGCATAGGACATGATAATGACGACGGGATTAGTATTGAACTAAGTACTAATAGGTTTAAGAGTGGTGGTGTTATGGTGGTGATCATGGTGGTTGTATATGTGATTCATTTGTGTTGGCTACTTAGCTATTTGGTGATTATAAAGAGATAGAAGTGGTTGACTTGCTGAGTCAATGGGTAGAAAGTAAACTATTGCAGGAGTTGAATTTTGGGGTTAAGTGGACCCCAAGACAAGTGAACTTCACTTTAAAGATTTTGATATGATGTTAATATCTTGTGATTAAGTAATGCATTATTTTAAGCTTTTTAGTTAGCTTAATTACGTCGTATATATATTTAAGCTTTGATCTTGCAGTAGTCTCTGTCTTCGCCCTTCGGGTAGAGAAATGACTATATGCATCTTACTTTCCTAAACCTGCTTCTGACGGGATTGGATTTATTGTTGTTGTATTTGAAATTTCGAATTAATAATAAACATGTAATATTCGTTGAGTATATATCTAAAATACTTGGAGAGAAATATCAAGTTTTGTTAAGTAAAGAAAACCGGCGTAAACTTTTTTGGTTACAATAGTTCATCGGGTTCTAACGTTAGAATTTTTAAGTCATTACTTTCCTCTAAGCCACATCTGTTGATAACGCGTTATGAATGTAAAAAACTAGAACAAATAATCTACACAATCTACACAATATAATTCTTAATTTCTTATGATAAAGATAACAGTATAACACTCTTCATTATCTATCTCCTTTCTAGATGTTGCAATACATATACAGTAAATGATGTAGTTTGTAGAGCATATAGCAAACAGATAAAGTTGATGGACCAACTACTTAAGTTAAAGTCAATGAGAATGAAGTCCTAAGTTGACTTTTTCGAATTTAAGGCTGATAAATTGGAGCATGTAGTTTCCTAGAAACTGCATTTTTTTGCAAACATTTTCATAGAAAAACATTCATGTAATTTTTTATTCTGTTGACATCCTGTTTTTCTTATAAAAAATAAGAGGAGAAGGAACCAAACTTGAAAACGCAGGGTAAATGTACTTTGTTTTATATCGTTTTCCAATCTTGCGACGTGTAAGTTACCCTTCATATATCTTGACCTCTCGGTTGTGTGGTTGACATGAATATGACCCATTCTTGAACCTCTATCAGAAGAAGCTATATACATGGAAGGCTACTTCTACGTCATTTGGTGGGCGTCTTACTTTAGTAAAACTTGTTCTGAAAAAACGACTCTCTTTGGTCCTATGTGACACATGGTCTGAGTCTTATCTCGGGCCACTTCGAAAGTCGAATCAACCTGGAAATTTCAAAGTTATCGAAATCTCTGGCTTCTATATGCTGGTTCCTTATGTTTTTCCCAGGATGTTTGGGTTTTGTTTTGGAGTTTGGACTTTTAGTTTGTATTGCACTACTTGGCAATTAGTTTAATAACGCGACTATGACTACCACAAGTACTAACATAAGTAACAAAACAAAACCAGGTGATCAAGATGTTGACCCTTCATCTAATCATATCCTAAGATCCTTCTTCTCTTCAACAATATATTCCAATTCACATCAAGTCAAAAATCAAATAATTAACCATTTTGAAAAACTTGATTAAATACCTTGATCATGTCTTATAGCATAGCAGCTAGCATATGCCAATGGCTATTATGTTGCTCATTGTTTTCTTTCTGTTCATCGCTCTATGCTTCTTTCTTGTCCATCGACGTAACTCAACAACCACTAAGAATCTTCCACCTGGAAGCTTCGGATGGCCATTTATAGGTGAAACTTTAGCATTTATTCACTCTCGAAGGGATAGGACCCCTGAGAGATTTTGTTTTGGACTTTTGGTTTTTATTGCACAACTTGGCAATTAGTTTAATAGCGCGACCATGACTACCACTAGTACTAACATAAGTTAAAAAACAAAACCAGGTGATCAAGATGTTGACCCTTTATCTAATCATATCCTAAGATCCTTTTTTCTCTTTAACAACATATTCCAATTCACATAAGTCAAAATATTTTAAATAGCCATTTCGATAATAGTTCTATTATATACCTTAATCATGTCTAAAGTATAGAAGCTAACATATGCCAATGGCGGTTATGTTGCTCGTTGTTTTCTTGCTGTTCATCGCTATATGCTTCTTTCTTGTCCATCGACATAACTCAACAACCACTAAGAATCTTCCACCTGGAAGCTTCGGATGGCCATTTATAGGTGAAACTCTAGCATATATTCGCTCTAAAAGGGGCGGGGACCCCGAGAGATTTACAAAGGAGAGAATTGAGAAATATGGAAGTACACTGGTGTTTAAAACATCAGTGGCTGGTGAACGTATGGCAGTGTTCTGTGGACCCGAGGGGAATAAGTTTCTGTTTGGGAATGAGAATAAGCTGGTAGCGTCATGGTGGCCTAATTCGGTAAGGATTTTGTTTGAGAAGTGTTTGATCACAGTCCGTGGAGATGAAGCCAAGTGGTTGAGAAAGATGATGTTTGCGTATCTAGGTCCTGATGCTTTATCTAATCGGTATACTGGCACCATGGAAGTAGTCACTCGACTACATATCCAAAATCACTGGCAAGGTATGAGTCAGAAAAATGGACGAGTTGACTAACTTGTCAAAACGGGTTCATATTGAAAGAAAAAGTAATTTTTTGTACTATTCGTATCAACCAGAAAAAAATTAGTAATTTCACAAAAAAGAATGATTCACGAGATTCTACAAATTCCAAAAATGCACGTATGGTGACTTTTAATCCATTCATCCCATTTGTCCTGTTTCCGATTAAGCTAATACTATTGCAGATATTAACAGAACCTTGGTTTAATTTCTTCCCTAATCTATCGTCCAAAATACGAACAACCGATTTGTTGTTATGTAGGTAAGAGTGAATTAAAGGTTTTCGAGACGGTGAGACCATACCTATTCGAGCTAGCTTGTCGACTATTTCTAAGCCTGGATGATCCAAAGCATGTTGCAGAACTTGGAACCTTATTCAACACATTCCTTAAAGGGCTCACAGAGCTACCTATCAATATCCCCGGGACACGGTTTTACAGGGCAAAGAGAGCAGCTAACGCTATTAAGAAACAACTAATAGTAATCATCAAGCAGAGGAGACAGGCACTGAAACAAGAAGATCAGTCATCATCTTTTGAAGACCTTCTGTCGCATCTGCTTGTATCTTCAGATGAAAATGGTCGCTTTTTGTCAGAAGCCGAGATTGCAAATAATGTACTGTTACTATTGTTTGCTGGACATGATACTTCTGCTGTTTCCATAACGTTGCTCATGAAGAGTCTTGCAGAACATCCTCAAGTTTATGATAACGTGCTGAAAGGTGTGTACTAAAAAAATTCATTACTAAACATTATTTTCGCTTTTGGTTTTGACTAACGGTTGATTGTTTGTGAATGTCATTTAGAGCAATTGGGCATTCTGGAGGCAAAAGCGCCCGGTGAAATGCTAAACTGGGAGGATATACAGAAGATGAGATATTCTTGGAATGTTGTATGTGAAGTGATGAGACTAATTCCACCAGTGGTCGGTTCTTTTAGGGAGGCCCTGGTAGATTTCGAGTATGCGGGTTATACAATTCCCAAAGGATGGAAGGTAAAACCCTTCCCATGAGTATCATAAAGCTGGCTATCACAAATTCGACTCACGTCGTTTTGGGTATCATTTTATCTCAAATGGGTCAAACGAGTTAAAAGTCGCCCATATTTTATATTAAAAAAAAATGGGGAAATAGGTGTGTGGGTCAACCCGACCCATCCCATTTTGAAAATGTACTTTTAAAGTGACCCATTTCAACCTATTACCCAACCGGCTTGTCCTCTATGTAAAAAACAAAGAATTTTGTGCAGAAATTTTAACTCGAATGTTGTGTTTGTGTGTGTTGTATTATCCAGATAATCTGGAGTGCAGTCATGACTCATAAGGAAGAGGACAACTTCCCAAACGCTACTAAGTTTGATCCTTCAAGGTTTGAAGGAGCAGGGCCAACCCCTTTCACCTATGTTCCATTTGGAGGCGGTCCAAGGATGTGTTTAGGAAAAGAGCTAGCTCGTGTGCAAATACTAGTGTTCCTACACAACATCGTGACAAAGTTTAAGTGGGACCTACTAATTCCTGATGAGAAAATAGACTATGATCCTTTGGCTACTCCAGTAAAAGGACTCCCAGTTCGACTCCATCCTCATCAAGTTTGAAGCTTTTTTATAAGTATTTATCAATTACAATTATACTCGTACTTGTTTAAATTCTGCATAGTTAAGACAATCAAAAAATGAATATTGACCATCGCTCAATATTAATGAACATATTCTATAAGCAAAAACCTGGTGTGTGTTTGGTTCTGGTATATCCGCTCTAAAAAAGTAGATTCTATTTCTTGCCGAATCCAAACAATGATTTAATGGCATTTAATGCATTCTCGTTGATAAATGACTCGTCAAACTTTTGCATCAGGGGCTCAAACCCTTCAGACTTTCTAATATTCTCTAGATCAGGGTCAGAACGGATCCGCTGCAATATTAGTAGCATTTGTTAACATCCTTTTAATACATAGTATGAAATATGGCTGAAAGTTCGCAATTAAAAGTTTGTAAGTACCTTGAAATCTTCAAATCCTGATTGCATAGCGTCTTTTAGAGCAGAAAGACCAGCTTGTATCTATCATTTGCAAATTCAAAATGAGCAAAGTGAGTTTCTTGTTAATCTTTTCTTTTACCCGTTTGACTAATTAGAGATAATATATAGCTCTAATTGTCTTCATAAGTATACGGGTCGACGTTATCGCCTCTAACTAATAGTATCATAGATTCATACCTGATTAAGCTTCGAATAGCNAAACAAAAACCTGGTGTGTGTTTGGTTCTGGTATATCCGCTCTAAAAAAGTAGATTCTATTTCTTGCCGAATCCAAACAATGATTTAATGGCATTTAATGCATTCTCGTTGATAAATGACTCGTCAAACTTTTGCATCAGGGGCTCAAACCCTTCAGACTTTCTAATATTCTCTAGATCAGGGTCAGAACGGATCCGCTGCAATATTAGTAGCATTTGTTAACATCCTTTTAATACGTAGTATGAAATATGGCTGAAAGTTCGCAATTAAAAGTTTGTAAGTACCTTGAAATCTTCAAATCCTGATTGCATAGCGTCTTTTAGAGCAGAAAGACCAGCTTGTATCTATCATTTGCAAATTCAAAATGAGCAAAGTGAGTTTCTTGTTAATCTTTTCTTTTACCCGTTTGACTAATTAGAGATAATATATAGCTCTAATTGTCTTCATAAGTATACGGGTCGACGTTATCGCCTCTAACTAATAGTATCATAGATTCATACCTGATTAAGCTTCGAATAGCAGCATGCAACGTTGTAACTTGCTATAGAAGCCTCATTAGTCTCAGGTTTTGACCCCAAAACAGACTCGAACTTATCCAAGGCCTCTTCATACTTGCCGCTCCTAGAAAAAAGTAATTGAGAAAAATAATCACAAACAAATTGAGCCTTGGAGGTTTTTGAGCTAAAATTGGTTTGTCAAAGATAATTTTACTTGTAAAGCTGCAGGCCTTCACGAAGCTCCCTTTCTCGAGTTTCCTTTTGTTCCTTCTTCCTTAAGTAGTTTTGCATCTAAATCATAAACATTGATCAACCACAAGCAATGTCAGTGAAAATGGGAAATTTGACCCATTAACTTTAAAGTGAGTCAATTTGAGATATGTTCTTTTGTATGACGGGCCAACTAGTAAATATAATACTCCGTAGAAATATAGCCTCAATGGGATAATCTAAAAAGTGTTTCGGGTCAATCTCACCCAACCAATACCAAAAAATTACTCGTTTTGACCTTATTACCCACCCGCTCAATCCACCCATTTTTCCACCTCTAAACTTTAGCGAAAAAACACACATGCTTCACTAGAAGTATGGATATGGAAACGTACTTGGATTTCTCTAAGTTTTCCACTAACTATTCCAGAATTTCTTTCAGCCCTGATGATCTCCTTTTCTGTAAGCTCACCTGTATCTTCCGCCCTCCCTGCCAATCAACCAAACATACCATGTAAGTTTACTTTTATCAAGAGACAGTAGGTAGTCACATAAGTTTAAGCGTGTCATAATAGATAAGAGTAAAGACTGAAATAATGAACTAACCATATCGCTTTTCCATTCTCATGAGCAAAGGCCCGATTCTTTGCCTAATGGTGTACATAGTTCTTCCATATTCGGCTGCAGGCCACATCTCCGTTCCAAATACTGCACTGCAACATTTTAGCATATCATTACCACATTTTGAACCATCACAATTTCACCTCAACTGAGAGAATTCCAGGAATAATAAGAAAAGAAAAAGGCTCATACGACCCGATATGTATATATACTTGAGACTCCTATTTCACTATGTGTATTAGCATTCAATGCACATGCCTAAAACGATGCCCGAGAATACCAAAACACCATTTCTGCTCTACATTTCAATTTCGACCATAAACAGATTCATAAATGATACTATCAAAGTCTAGTGGTCAAGCATTCTGATGTCCTCATAAGAGGTCTCAGGTTGAAACCTCACTAGGTACACATCTTGGGTGGCCAAGGAAAGGGTTGGAATCGGTCACGGAGATACCCTAGTTAGACCACATATATCTCAAACAAAGACTCGCCCGCCCTAGCTAACCTAAACAGGGAAAACCTCGTACATTTACCTGTTTACTATGAAAGTCTAGTGCACACATTTTATGAACCTAATGTTACAATAAGTCAATAAGTACTACGCATAAAGTAACGATATTTCTTGGTAAACATAGTAACTCTTTTTACTGCTTATCGCTCTAACCATTACCAATTCCAAACAAACCAAGATAACGAAACATTATTAGTCTTTAAATGAAAAAAAATCATAGCTTCATATAAGCATTATATCGAATAATACCTAGTAGCCAAAACCTTATCACCAACACTAAACATCTTAGTCTTATCAGCCGAACCACCCGGGGCAATAGCATCAATGTAAGTAGCACCATCTCTACCTTTAGCAAATTTCAAACCATAAGGCTGCTCAATTTCCACTTCATACTCCTCATACTTCTCTTCTCCTTCCGTTTCGCCATTTTCAGCTCTAACGATGAAAACCGACCGCTTCCCAGACCCCGAATTCCCTACCCTTATCGAAAAATCCAAACTTTTTGCATTCTTGCTTAGAAAAGATGGCTTAAAAGTGACAAAAGATGGTAATGCTTGTTTAGTACTTGTTTTGGATAATGGTGGTGAGGAGCAAAGTGATGGGTAGCTGTTAGGGGCAGTTGACATGTTTTTTTTTTAGTACTTTAGTTGGTTTAACTGAATGTTTTTTTTTTTCTGTTATGTTTTTGAGTTCAATGTCATGAAGATGGTTGATCAGTGGATGTCATGGACTGTTGTTTGAGTTCAGTTATCTTGTGACACGTGGCAGTTTCTGGGTGGATGGGAACTTTTGGTTTAAATCCATTATAATATTCTTAGAATCTTTTATCAGTGTAAACTTACAACGCAACAAGTTAAGCACATCAAAAAAATACAAAAAATACTCATGGACTCGCAAAAAATACCGGTCCTTGTGTATTTTTTATTTTTATTTTTTTTACTTTTTCGTGAGTCCTTCTGTATTTTTGATGTGGGCACATGAACTTGACTTTTAGTGACAGTTTTTAGTGACAGAGTTTTTAATGATACAAAAGTGTTACTAAATCTGACATTTTTTAATAAGTGTTTCACAAAGAGAAGTTTGAGATTTAATGACACTTTTGTGAAAAATATGTGTCTTAATAGGCACAAAATTTATCCTTACACTTTTTTGTGTCATTATAAACAGATTTTACCTACACTTTCATGTTTATAAGAAACAACCAAAAGATTTAGTGACATTTTTTTCCAACTTTTGTTGACATTTCTATAAGCGACATTTTTTTAACTCTTAGCGACAATTTTTTTAGTGACCGTAAGTTATCAAATTCACTAAAACATCTATTTTGCATGTGGGAGGATTTTTTTTTCTTTAAACATGCGATACTCTAGACTTTTTTAGCGACAACTAGCGATATTTTAACAACGAGCAGACGTTTATCGATAGCATAGTCACACTTTACATACCTTACGAGTTTTTTGAGATTTTCCTCATATATTGCGAGATTTTTTCTAATTTGTAAAATAATCAAGAATTTGGCACATTTGCAAAACAAATGCATATTTGTTGATTTTTGGTTGCTTAGATAATTTTTTAGATAGTGTAAAATTCACTTTTCTAGAATAATATTTCTACTTTACTGATTACCTTGGGTTATAAGAAATTTTTATATTGATAAAACAAGAATGAACATTTAAATTTTAAGCAAGAGAAACAGAACAAGATTAAAGAATTTGCTGTATATATATTGTTATAAGATGAAAGACCAAAATGTGTCGATATAGTATAAACAAAAACTAACAACCATTCATAAATTATCACACTTTTTAATTAAAAGTCTCAGCTATTAGAGTTCACTGACACTTCATTAGCGACAGTTTTTATGTCACTTTCACTATCAATCACATCAAGTATTTCGACGCTCTAGTGACGAGTGAAATCTGGATAATCAAGGCTCTTACCTTTTTTACTTACATTCTTAATCTGTGTCATTTACGGAATCTGAAATTAAGTTTATTTGTTTATTCAAGTGTGCGCCTCGCACCTCCCAATTCGTATTAGAACTTAACTTGAGACTGATCTTTAATTACTCAAAAAGTTTGACACTAAAAAATCGCCAACATGTTTAAGTAAATACGCAAATTATCGGGTATTTAATGACAAGTGTTTGATATATATGTCATTTTTTGTTAAAATATTTGGCAAGAGTTTATTGTGTAATGAAATGGGTTCTCAAAGTGATTACTTTATGATTTTATGTACACTCTATAAATAGCAATGTTTTACATGGATAAGTTGCTATAAAAAGAAATTCTAATCATGTACCATAGTGTCTATGATATTTTGGGTAAGTAGATAAACATTATGCTTTTTATGTGCGTTTGATCATTATGTCATAAAATCATTCATATCTATCATAATGTTGTACACTTTTGTGGTAGAAGTTTTGATAAGTAAAGTGAGCAACACACTAACACTAGCTCATTTTCATCGACTTAAGTTTCATCATCCTTTATAACACAACTCATGTAAACATTTGAGTATGTAGTTTCAATCAACCCATCTTTCAATTATATGTAAAAATAATAATTGATTTGTTCGGCCAACTTTTTGTAATTAGTGATGTTTTTAACCATCATGCCTTCCTAAAATGTCACCATCCACATACCACAATCATTTAATATGTGGATAAATATGTAATATAATTGGAGGTTTTGAGAAAAAGCAAGGGAGACAAAGAACATAGTGCATAAACTAAGTGAATTACACGAGACGTTTATTTTGATAATGATCTTGTTTGAAAATGCCAAAATGGTGACATCCTTGTAATACTTTTCAAGAAAGTTAGACAATATGCGCAAAAGCTATAAATGAGTAATGTACTTACCTAAGGGGATTGATACTTACACATATGAAATTGATTTATACACATAAAAATCATTGTAAATTGACCATTATGCCCTCCAAATAATATATGGCTAAAGTATAAATGAGGGCATAATGATCAATTTACAATGATTTTATGTGTATGAATCAATTTCATATGTGTAAGTCCACTATCACTATTATACTTTCAAACTTTAACCAATATTACTAATTACTCAACATGGTAATTACACCGTTAGTCTCCAATACATAAACAATTGCACCATTGATCTTCAATACATAACTCCAGATAGTCCCAAGTACATAACCACCAGAGATACGAGACTTTTAACCTTTTTTTAGCATAAACATTTATAAAAACATTAAACCAATTTAACATTTATAAAGATCACTTTGCGAAAGCAATGTCAATCTAGTTTCTATTACTACCTTTTACAAAGTAGTTACAAAGTAGTGCTGTTTGAAACATATCAAGATATATTTTTATTTTTCATGGATTTTGGAAAAAAGTAATCATCATCTAGTAGTTCTTATCAACCAGTCTCACGACTAACATGATAAAAATGAATCATGTGATATAATGATTAAAAGGACACAAAACCAACATATCTATTATCATCTTTTTTGCCGCACGTCATTAACTTTTTTTTTTTTTTTTTTTTTTGGAAAGGCTGAAATTTATTAAGACCAAACTGAAGATCAATACAATGGGTCTCAAAGAGAGAGAACCTAAAAGAAATAGAACAACACTACTAGAACCGCCATTACAGAAAGAAAATCAAGAAAACCCAAACAAAAAGACACGAAAAGCAATCAGCCACTGCCAATATCAGTTGGACTACTTTTGATATCTATTATCTTCTTTTTCGTCGCACGTCCTTAACTATTGGACTACTGTTGAGAGAACGCATAGGTCTTATGAGTTGCTTGATACATAACAAAGTGATTGGTGAAAGACTTCAATGAGACAATAGTTTTGTATATACATAACAAAAATGTAATGTATACTTCTAAAAGGACCAAAATTGACTCATTGCCTAATCTGCGAATCTAGAATCTATAAAAGTCACCTACTGTCACCTATTTCAAATAACTACCAATCAAACTCACCGATCTTAACACGAATGACGACAACATAACCATTGAGTTTCCACCACGTGGCAAAGACTTTAAGCCGACTAGATAAGGACCAAATATATCGAATATAAAATTAAAAGGATAAAAGATGGATTTGTATCACCACTTTGTGCATGCACTTCTGTTTTTGGGAAAATAAGTTCAAGAAAAATTAACTTTTTATTAATCTAACTTGACTTTACTAGTCACTAAATTTTAAGTATTAACACATGAAGGAGTTAGTACATTAAGAATTAAGAAAGATAGTTAGTGCAAACACATGTTTTCTAGTCGGATTGTTTAACGAAGGCATCAGTTAAACTGCGCTTATTAAACTTGAACTATTCTTATATACAAGGATGAAGCTTAAATCATATTATTAGAGGGGCCAATGTGTCAATTATAAATTTTGGAAGGGCTAAATTAATGATTAAGAAATTTTTGCACTGCCTCAATGAACAATTTACATTAATTAGGGACAAAAAATTTGGAGGGGCCGGGATCTAACCCTGCCCTATGCAAAGCTCCATCCATACTTATATATTATAAATTGTATTTTATACATATTAATTAATTTTATAAATTATCATAACTAAATTTGATTTTTAAATAAATAAACTCAAACTTTTTTATAATCACGTTAAATTTTATCCTGAAAGGCATCGGTTAGACAAACTCATTTGTAACAAATAAAGATAGTAAAGTTTTGTTGTTAAATATGATACAAACAAATGTGCTTTTTTAAGATCAAATATGAGGAATTGAACGTTTACTTTCCATAAGGTGTGCGTGACTTGTTTATTTATTTTTTCTTATCCATTTAATTATAAATAAATAAGTATATCCTATATAGAAATAACAATTAATTAAATAAGATTTGTCGCAACCTTCAGTCATGACTCATGACTTTATGTTTTCAACATAGGTATATACTTTAAAGAATCTCTTTGATGAGTTATCATAGTAGTTATGCACTATCTTTTGATGCATCTCCTTTCAAATTTCTCTAATTTAGCATTTTGCTACAAACAACGTCGACCAAACTAGCTATCAAACTAGCTATTGAAAGTGTCCAAACTGCTAAGTAAATCGGCTACGAACATCATTTTATCTGTAAATAAGTTTCAATTCAATTTATTGATAACTTTCTTAATTTTCTTAAGGCTTCGGACCTTTGGTCATAAAATAGCAACGAACTTTTTTCATTGTCTCGTTTTGATACGTAAACTATGAAAAAGTTACGTAAATATAACGAACTTTCATAAAGTATTTCAATCACCACATTTTAATGACGTGTCACGTTATAAAAATGATGCACCGCATCAGGCTTTCAGATATAATACGTTATTAAAATATGCAGATTGTAACATTTTATAAAAATTTGTTAAGTTTACACAACTTTTTCATAATTTACGTACTTAATCGCTACCTTTTTCTAGGGGTGGCAATCGAGTCGTGTTCGTGTTGACCTATTCGGGTTCGCGGGTTGGCGGGTTGAAATAACCTCAACCCAAACACGACCCATTTATTAATCGTGTCAAGAAGCTCAACCCTAACCCAAACCTGCATAACACGTGTAACCCGTTTGTGACCCGTTTAACCTGTTTAAGTAAATATGTCAAGTCAGTGAATAAGATTGGTGGTTTGTTGATTTAACTAGCTTAAATGCAAAAATGATATAAGAATCTAATATATGATAAAAATAACATATAAATAACTATACGACAATTTCAATGATATCTGAGTTATAAGTTATAAGCGTCAATTTCAATAAAATCTTAGTTTTAATCATAATTCACTCATATTAAGAACATAACAAAATACATTTAATCCATATCCAACGTTAAAACCAAGTTATATATTTTATTTTTAGAGGCTTATATACTTAAACGGGTTCACGATTTGACCTGTTTAACACTTGCTCAACCCAAACACGACCCGTTTATTAAACGGGTTAGACGGGTTGACCTGTTTTTGACCCAAACCTATTTATCCTCAACCCAAACCTGTTTAACTTCGTGTCGGGTTCGTGTCGTTTATCGTGTCGTGTCGAGAATTGCCACCCTTACCTTTTTCACCTTTTCATTTTATTGTGTAAAAATAAAGCAAAAAACTTCACAAATCTCAAGCTCACAAAATTCACCTACGGTCACACATCCCAAATCACCACCAATCAAAGCCCAAGATCTCAACAAGAGTGACGCCAAGACACCCATTCCCCTTCCGCCACGTGGATAAACACTTTAAATACCTGCAGTTGAGTCACCATATAATAACCACAAGGACCAAAACCACCTCTTTTTTAATACAAAAAGGGGTTGAGTTATCCACACCCTCCCATAGGGAGGGTTTGCAATGATTGGATGCATCATCCGGTTGTACGGTATGCATCACGGGTTGCACGGTTTGACCAAACCCCCTTGATGTGACACCATAGGGAGGGTTGGGTTAACACAACCCTACAAAAAGGTCCGAAGACGTAAATTCAATAGTACTTTTCATCAGACAGACATTTCTATATGTACTTTTAACTAACTTTTTTTTAGGTTTTTTTTATGAGTGTAAAAATTTACATTTTGAAAAAGCAAATATGATTTATAAAAGGAATTTGATTAATAGACCTAATACATAGGCCTAATCATGGACCTAATGCTTAAAATACTTGTACAGTACTGTACAAGTATTTTAAGCATTAGGTCCATGATTAGGCCCATGTATTAGGTCCCCCTATCAAGGTTCTTTATAAAATCATATGTGATTTATTTAATATGAAAAATTACATGTAATTTGTGTAATTTGAAATTTAAAACTCGCATGACAAATCGCATGTGATTTTATATTGTTTAATCTTTAATACTCATGAAAAAACGAAAATATTAAAGCGTTCATCTACTGAAAGATAAAAAGTTCTCAACTTCTCATCGCGATGGTGTATTTTTATCAATTAATGATTTATGTTGCATGTACTAAATCATCATATTAAGTGCAACTTTGAAAGCGAACATTTAGAAGCAACTAACATGTATCGTTTCGAATATAACATTTGTTTGACAACAATCGACCAGTGTTTACAATTCTTTTAAACAATCCAAATTTAATCGTTACTTCTAATATCATTTAACAAGCAACTAACGTTACACTTCACAAATTAACTATGCTAATAACATAATGTGTTACCAAATGCGTTTATAGCAATATTGTAAAAAAAATGTTTACAATGCTGATTAATCACTATCTAGGCGCTATTGACCACCAACTTTCTCAGGATGTTCAAATCGGTTAGACAAAGGTAGTCGACCGATTACAAGCTACAAGAGGATCAATTCGTGATTCTTGCAAGCATGATTTATACTCGTAGGGCTGAGCATGGACGACCTAAACCCGAACCGGACTGAGAAACCGATCGAACCGACAAAAACCAAGTCGACTCGATAGCCCTTCGATTCGGTCTCGGTGTCATGTTTTTTCTATTTTCGGTTTCGAGTCGGTTTGGTTCGATTCGGTTCGACCCAAAATGACAAAAACAGACCTAAACACACCTAAACCGAACCGAACCGACACAAAACCAAACTGATCATATCCGGTTCAGTTTCGCTTCATGTTTTTCACGAAATCAGTTCTCGGGTCGTGTCGGGTCTGGACCTTTTTTGTTTGCTCAGCTAGAGTGTCATGCACATCAATTTGAAAACCTTTTTTGATTACATATGTATGAAAAGCTATTTAAATGAGATTATATTTCCAAAAATAAAAATCCTCTTTCTTGCTTAAAAAGAAAACCCCTTTCCTTAAATAGATTTGTTGGCAGCTGGTTTTCCCTAAAAAGGTTTCTATTTTTGATTCTATCAGTTTAAGGTTTAATCATGGCTGCTGTTGCAGATCGTATCCTTATTTTTTTCAACTTATTTGAGTTGAAAATGGTTAATTTATTATAAAGTTATGATTTTTATGTGATTTGATGTTGTTATGGTGGTGTTATTTTATGCTGTGCTGGATCTTGAATCATTAGTGATTAAGGGTTTGCTTATTTGCTTATTTTTAAGCAGAAAAGTAGTTTTAATATCTTTTTTTTTTTTTTTTTTAATCTTATCAGCTTTTTGTAAGTAGCTTTTCATAGGAGCTTAGGAGCTGCTTATTTGATTATGTGAATCATTAGTGCATAAGGGATTGCTTATTTGCTTATTTTTAAGCAGAAAAGTAGTTTTAATATCTAAATTTGTTTTCTTATCTGCTTTTTGTAAGTAGCTTTTCATAGGACCTGCTTATTTTATATTGTATTACTTAAATGATATATGAAATTTACTCTTATATTTAGCATTAAATTTTCGATAAATATAAACTTGATTGATGTTTTCTATCAAATTATTACTCCGTATTTTCTCGAGTAGTTTTTACAAAATAAGCTAATTAAAACACCATGTCCGAAAGTAATTGTTTTTAAGCAGCTTTAGCTTATAAGTACTTACTTTTAAGCAGAAAAAATAAGCAAATACCTAAACACCTGTCTGATTTAAACTTGATTACTTTGTTTGAGAAAAAAAAAAAAAAAAAAAAAAAAAAAAAAAAAAAAAAATGATTGTTTATGCTATAGAATGTTTAGAAGCTGTTTTGAACTTTTATGTAGTGTTATGGAGCATAGGGGAGTGTTTGTTTAAGCTTATTTTGTTTTTTCGGCTTACTTTCATAAGCCCTCAAATTTCGGCTTATTTTGAGACTTATGGGACTTATATTAGTTAGTTTGAAAAGAGTGGAATTCCTTAACTTGTTTTTTACTAAAGAAGCTGCCGAGTTTGTTGAAAAGAATCTATCATTGGATT
>LBNU01022326.1:0-25852 GCA_014162995.1 Artemisia annua
CACAGCCTACGAACACAGTGCCACTTTTTTAATGGGAAGTACTACAAATTACCAGAAGACCAATCCACCTTTGAGGTTCCTCTTGTTGTGGAGGAAAGACATCTAATATCTTTACGATCATCCAGACTGGTATTTAGCAGGCCCTCACGTACACCCCAGTTATTGGACCAAAGCTTGATGAGAACACCCAGAACCTAGTGACTAGACCCAGTAAACTGAATGTCGTTCCACAACAGAGGAGTGATGGTTGGATGGAAGTCAAGGTATCGGAGTTTCAAACCGAAACGATTTCTATGCATCTTAGGTTACAGCATCCTGGTAAAAAGGATCTTAGTGGGCTTATGGTACAAGGCATTGAGATTATACCCATATAGATCATGAACCTAAATTCTGTTCGAGCACTTGTATATTTTACACTCTGATCATTTTAAACCTTGTGATACCATGAAGGAAACAATAAAAGAAATAGAGTTGAACAACATAAGTAATATTGTTGCACCGAGTTCAATGAAAGGATATATATTCCTTAAGCATCTAGTCTATGAGTCTAAGACCCATATAGCGTCAATCGCATTTTGAGATCATGCTATATTTAGTCCATGCTACGCTTAACTATGTGTGTCTTGGATGTTTCAGATTATGCGTAAGCACGGTTTAGTTTTGGCCGGTTTTTATCCAAAACCAAAACCGAACTGAACTTTTCGGTTTTTATAAAACCCAAAACCGAAGCCGGTCGGCCTTTTTGGTTTGGCCTCCTCGGAATCATCAGAATAGTATGAATGAATTTGATAGATGGAATAATGGAATGTGGGATTGGGTTTGGCCTCCTCGGGCTAGGACATATCAAAATGGAGCGTAGATTCGAAAGGGGTTAAAGCCTTGTCAAAATGGATTCAATTATGGTTTTCACGGCTACAAACAAAACATTGTCCATAGAAAAGTCAATGTTTTTGTTAAGGACATATGGAAACGGAGGCTACCGTTCGCATGGAGCGTGATAGAAAAGGTATCGATCTTGATTCTATTCTTTTTTCGTTTTGTGGAATCATGTCATTTTAGTGTTTTTGAGAAAGCGTTACATGTGTGGCCGGGGTAGAAGTAGAATTTTTGGTTGGTGAGGCATTGGTCTCGTAAACTTGTCCATGAGATGGGTAATGAGGACTAAAATGAGAGGAAGACTATTTTTTAATGATCACTATGCATCAACTTAAATTTCAACGCATTAATTCCACCAATTGTCTTGGTCTCGCAAGAGCTAGCATATAATGGCTATCGATCAACTTGTGAGGAGTGATTATTTGAAACTAAATATATATTTATATATTAAAATATTACTACTAAACAAATGTTGTCATTTTGTGTAGACACCAGATTTGAATTAGAAAGAGTCAAAATGGACAAAATATGAAACACTTGCGCACTTTTTTATTTATATAACACATTAATATACATTTTAGCTAATCTAATAATGATACTACTCCCTTCGTCCCAAAATTATTGTCCAGATTGAATTTTCAAAGTCAAACCGGTTCAACTTTGACCATAAATATATTTTTTTTATTATATAATACTTGATAAAAAATTATATCATTGAAAAGTACACTTAAAACCCAATTCATTTATATATTTTACATCAAATATTATATAACACCCACGAAAATATTTAAGGTCAAACTTGAAGAAGAAAGACTAAAAAAGTCAATAGTGGACAATAAATTTGGGACGGAGGGAGTAACATTTATAAAGGTAATTGTAAAATTTATAAAGTTTTTAAAATTTATTGAGAATTTTACAATTGAGTCTATGAAATTAAATCTAAGATTAGATATTTTTGTAATCTTCTAGTTTTAATAAAGTTTAAATTGCCCCTCCTTTTCTTATGTTACTTTTTCACAAACTTGACAGGCTGAATTTTGTAGGTATTTTTTGACAAACGAAGTTTAACATAGTTTTACTAAATTGTAGCTAATTTTAACTTTTTATTTGCTAATTAAAACCCATTTGTCCATTTTTGGTTTTCTCGTAATAATATATAAAAGATAAAAGTATCCATTATAATGGTTTATGAATATGTTATGATGAAAAGGCTCATACTTTTGCATACCATAGTGAAAACTTTTTCATGCTTACTTGGCATAAAAATGTCTAATATCTTAAACCTCATCACAATTTAATGCATTTAAGATATATATGATGTCCATATAACTTTAAAAAGTTTATGTGTAGTGTGAAAATAGGTTTATATAATCACAAGGTTTAAAAATTAGTGACATTAACCAATTGTAAACCTCTATAAAGATTTATCATTACGGATGTCCTAATGGCTTATAAAAGTGCAGATGTCTAATCCGTATTGTTTCGGAGAACCACTTTTTCTTATAATGTTGTCTTTTGCATATAATCCAAGAAAGGCCTAGTCAAGTAAAAAATGACATGCTAGCCAACCAATTCCAAAAACCAACGGCTAGAATTGCTGTTTAAAGAAATTTCACCTACCATATGCAAATAAGACTTGACTTTTTGCATCTCATCCAAGCTTCATCTTTGCTATATTAACATCAGTTATTAGTTGAGTTCCGCATTTGCAATTGCTCAAAACACTATATTTGATTTTTCTCATTAAATCATTCTTTCATCAACGTATAATGGATTCCGCCATGAAGGAGTTTGAACATCTAGTAGTCAAACTGGAGGAGGTCAAATCAGCCACTAAAAACTTTAGTGACACCAAAATTATCGGAAAGGGTGGTTTCGGAAATGTATATGAAGGAGAACTATCTAAATCAAGGGGGAAAACTAAGGCGGCTTTTAAGCGTTTGGATCGTAAACACGGGCAAGGTGACCCTCAGTTCTGGAAGGAGGTCATGATGCTTTCCCGTTATACCCATGAAAATATCATCTCTCTCCTTGGATATTGCAACGAGGGTGGTGAGATGATTTTGGTGTATGAGCACGCTTCTAATGGTAGTCTTGATTGCCATTTGCGCTCCACTACTCTCACATGGACTCAACGTATCAGGATATGCCATGATGCTGCAAAGGGACTGTGTTACCTTCATGAGGATAAAGGTAATCATAGAGTTCTTCACAGAGATATAAAAAGTTCTAACATTCTATTGGACAAGAACTGGAAAGCTAAAGTCTCTGACATGGGACTGGCAAAAGTAGGACCTGCTAATCAGTTTACGTTTTTAATCACCGATAATATTGTGGGTACCCTTGGTTACATTGATCCAATGTACATGCGCATGGGCTTTCTAACGAAAGAGTCTGATGTATACTCTTTCGGTGTTGTCCTTTTTGAAGTATTATGTGGAAGACTATGTTTTGACAAAAGCAACGCTCATAGTGGGAATATAGTGCATATCTGGAAACAAAGATACGAAGAGAACAAGTTAGACGAGATTGTGTTTAAAGATGATCTTGTGCAAGCACTGGATCAGAATTCTTTGGAAATGTTTTCAAAGATTGCCTTTCAATGTTTGCAGGAATCACGTGAAGAACGGCCATTGATGGCTGATGTTGTGGAAAAACTAGAGATAGCACTCAAATATCAGGAGCTTGCTGTTTTCTTTCAAAAGGAGTATCAAGAGATAATCAAGGCTGTGGAACCTCCTCTGATCTACAGATCTGTAGAGGAGCTCAAAGTGCTTCTGTCCAACGGAGTCTTCCTTAATGGGGGCAAAACGGTAAGTAACTACTCTGCTTGAAGTTTCTTTTTAATTATTATTTTTAATTAATTATTTATTTATCGATTTTATTTATTTATTTATTTATTTAGAAATGGCAAATATAGATTCATAAAGCGTTTGCTTAATTATTTTTTGATCTTTATATGATTAATACAAAATAAATACCCATTGTGTAGGTAGTATCACCCTACATTAGCTTTTTATTCAGTTTAGTATGTGCTAAAAAGTGGTAGCAGTTTTCATGAGTTTCAAGTTAATAACAACAAGTCATTCGACCCAGTATTTGTTATTATATCCAGATTCATATATATCTACAAACCAAAATATGTACACCATTTCCCTTGACCCAAATCTAAAAGGCCTGACCCAATTTATTCTCAAATTGTAAACCCAATAATAACTAATTCTGAACTTCACTTTTTAATTGGATGCGTAGTTGTTGTCCGTAAATGAGAAAGGAGAACACATTGAAAGGATTTACATGGAAGCCTGCCAGGTGACTTTTCCGTACATTGATCAAGAAGAGTTGCTAACACATAGTGACATTGTTAATTCAAGGTGACTTATCCTATTCCTATCCCTTTTGTTTTGGAACAGGGGGTAATCAATAACTTTTTTAATTTGTCATTCTTTAATTCTTCTTTATGCAGATTTCCAGGGGGGCGATGTTACCGATATTACTATGAATTCAAAGCACGTGTGAGAGGTGAATACTTGACACCTCATATCTCATACGCCCTCAACCTTGTCTTTCGGTATCAATATCAATCAGATGTCAATAAATATAATCCCCTGAGATACAAAATAGATGGGGAGGCAAAAGTTTTCATTATTTACCCTTCTACACATATGAGAGAAGATGGATGGTTCATTGTTCCATTGTATCACTTTACAACCCAACACACTACTGCAGACCTTCAATTTGAGTTTGAATTCCGCGGTCGCGATCTACTACTCGCTGGCATCGAGTTCCAACCATCTGAAGAAAAGGTAAGCAGTTTATTGTCAATGGTTATGTTATTTATAAAAAAAGATGTAAAGAAAAAATGACACTTAATTAACCCGAACGTATGGCTCACTTAATTGCTTGGATATGTCATTATATATATAGGTGCAACTTCCAGTGTTTGAAGAGTACCAACACATAGTCGCGGCTGCCTCACAATCTCTCTTCTACACATCCCTTGATGAACTTAAACAGATTCTCTCCCAAGGAGTCCTCCTTAACAGATACAAAACGGTATTCAATTGGCTATGTCTATTTGTAAAGATAATATGAGCATAACTAATTCCCAAATTACTAATTATGCAGTGGTTTTCTCTTAATGAGAAAGGACAACATTGTCACATGATATCCATCAAAGACTGTTTGATTCAAAATGAAGATTCAACACCTCAGACTTATAAGTCTGATTGTGAATCAAGGTGACATGTCATACTCAAACTTATCCCTATTATATTGTTTCATAAGTATATTTAAATTGATGCATCATTCTTTGCTTCTTCTTCTTCTTCATGCAGATTTCCAGCAGGCTTTTATCAAACAAACGAAAAGGGATTTAAAACACACGTGAAGACTCAATTATTGTCTCCATCAATCACATACACCGTGAACCTTGTCTGTTACTTTTCCTTTCAACATAAACAAGGATATGGAAAGCTCAAATACAGATTAAGAGGAGAGACAACAACTTCTACTGTGAACTTTGCAGATGAAAGAACTTTTGAGGATTATCTTTCTATTGTTGAATTGTTTCAATTCACTAGTGATGGGAGTATTGTTGAACTTGAGATTACTTTCGATAATCATAGATCCAATCTACAAGTAGAAGGCATCTTGTTTCAGCCCCTGGAAAAAGTAAGCTGACAAATACTAGTTATCAAGATCAGGTTGGGTCTAGAGCAGTTAGAAATTTGTTTGGGTCAAAACAGGTCACTTTGAAGAAAAAAAATATATATTTCGGGTCAAAATGGGTCTGGCGGGTTGTGTTAACCTGCTACCTGTTGGTTTTAATTTGAATTTCATAAAATAGACAGATTACATGAAACGTTAACTATGGCTAAAAGATAAATTTCAATAGAAAGTATTAAACTAATTATTTCGGGTCAAAATGTTGTTTTTGCTTTAGTTTAGTTATTTACATGATCTTCATTCCAAATTTAAAAAGACTCATTATCATCAATCATGATCCAAAAAGTTGGTTATTATCTAATAATCTGATGAACTGCTAAAAGAATTTGAAATTTAGTTAAAACTAACAAAGGGAAATACCAAAACAAATGGAGGTAAGATGCATTCTACTTATTGGGTTTCCCACAGCTTTCACTTCATTGCCAATTAGTGTCTCACATATGTTTAAATTTGCTAGGTGGAAGATCCAATGTTAGAGGATGACAAGGTAGAGGATACACAAACCACAACAAATAATGAGGTATATTTATATCTCATATGTAGCTGTTGTACAACCTGCTAACACAGTCTCACTTTTTTAATGGGAAGTACTATAGAAATTCTAAACAGTTGCTTATGTATATATTTTTTCTGATATTGGTATTATCTTTGTAAAAATGAGAAGACATATTTAATGCTATCAGTGAGATCAGGTTGCTTAACAGTGAAAGGTAATCTTATTTGGCACTCTTTACCTGAATCAAGGTTCTTTCTCTATCTTCTTGCCAGTTTTCTTGAACATGTTTATGTGTTAGCTCTAAAATATTAGTGGATGGTATGGTTTCTCCCTTTGGCTGTTATTATTTCGGCTGATGATGCCTTGCCCTGTACTCATTTTTGTCACCATGTTTGTGAGGTTTGGGGTATTATGCAAATTTTGGTGATAAGGTGTGTGTGCTTGGCTAAGGAAATGTAGTATGCAGATATAATAGGCAATTGAGAAGGATGTGTCGTTTGTACTAGATGATGCCCCTCTTTGATAATATCTTTGAATCTGTAGTGTGATGTAAGGAGGTAAACTACACTATATGGTTCCCTGTTTAGCTGTCATAGGTGTTGGAAATGTAGTCTTGTGCTATAGGCCGTCTTTGGTTATATATAGGTGAATGCTTTCTCTAGTTTCTGATGCATATAGACTAGTATCTGTTGGTAGCATGTTGGTGGAATTGTTGCGGTTTCTGGGTTTATTGGTGTGTCAAAGTGCTAATATTTATACATTGTTTCACCCAAAAAAAAAAAAAAAAAAGTGTGCACATTGGGCTAAAAATTTGCTATACAATGAGTTCAAACGTCAGACGCTAATATCAAGATTAATTTGGTTGGTTTATAACTGACGAAATTGGGACTGTGAATGTTCATCTCAGATAACAATCAGGTACTTATTTGCAATAACAAATAAAGCAGCAGCTTCTAATATATTTTTTCTACTTATTATAGATTTTAGAAGGAAATTCTTAAATAATAATTTTCAGTCATGAGGTAACCCATGCAGACTAGACCCATATATTCTATGCAAGAGGGCTGTTGAAAAAAAGATGAGAATGTGCTTCGCAGTTATTAGTATAATGCGCATACCATCATTGTGCTTATCCCCATATAGTGCACTTATATTGTGTTTGTAGCCCTTATGGATTGTCATCCATAAGCAAAATCTATGTCTAGAAATACATTAAGAGTGCCATACCAAGGAAAACCACTGCACTTTTGGAGTCTTAGTGTGAAACTTCTAATAGTTTTCATACATGTTTATCGGCAAATAGGACTCCTTTACCTTTTGAGTTTTTCCATATAGCTACATATTTTCACAAAGGTTAAAACAGGCTATTAGATGCCTATAACTTGAGGATACTTTGTATGACACTTACTTTATCTCTGTATCCAACAAGTTCTTTCATCTTCAACTGTCTGAATTCTCATGTTTAACTTCAATGTGTGACTCCTTTATACTCCATAAATGGGTCAAAACAGGTAATCGTTAAGAAAGACACTATTACACTGCAACAGTTCTATAAATGCTTGATTCATTGACACCATAGGAAAACTTTCAACATTTTGTTGATCTCTGTATAGCTGTTTTAGAAAGCTTGAATATTGAAGCCCAATAAACACAAATAGTCGCAAGAACATAAGCCAGCAATTCTCAAAAAGCTTAAAAATAGATATTTAAACATTGGGTTGACCTGCTACCTGTTGGTTTTATTTTGAATTTCATAAAATACACATATTAAATGAAAATTCAACTATGGTTATACGATGAAGTTAATGGAAAGTTCTAAACTATTCATAGCCAATGTTGTTTTTGCTATATCTTTATACTATTTTAAAAGGACTCGATATCAATCATGATCCAAAATGTTGTTTATTATCTAATAATCTGATGAACTACTCCTAAAAGAATTTTTAGTTAAAACAAACAAAATGAACTACCAAAAGATTTGATTTAATATATAGCTGCCACATGGGAAGCGTGTAAGATGTTAGCTGCATTCTACTTAATGGGTTTCCCACCCATTCACTTCATCGCCTTTTGAAATGGAGATTGGGGCAAAAATGGCCAATTAATGTCTGATACATGTTTAAATTGTACAGGTAGAAGATATACAAACCCAATCAGATTCAGGCATACACAAATCGTCAAGTAATATAGAAAATCGGACAAGGAAGAAGAATCTCTTCTCAACTCTTGGAAAATGGTTCCAATTCAATAAATAAGAGGTATATTTATATCTCATATGTAGTTGTTGTGTAGCCTATGGACACAGTTACTGGTTTAAAAGGAGGTATTGCAGAATTTCTAAATATTTATTCACATTTGTTTTATTGGTAGATGTCTTGATGAAAATGGGAAGAAATGTTTAATGTCTGATATATGTTTATTTTTCAAAGGTGTAAGATCAATGTTAGAGGATGACAAGGTACATGATACGCAAACAACATCAAATAAGGAGGTATATTTATATCCCATATGTAGCTGTTGTACAGCCTACGAACACAGTGCCACTTTTTTTTAATGGGAAGTACTACAAATTACCAGAAGACCAATCCACCTTTGAGGTTCCTCTTCTTGTGGAGGAAAGACATCTAATATCTTTACGATCATCCAGGCTGGTATATCTATTTAGCAGGCCCTCACGTACACCCCAGTTATTGGACCAAAGCGTGATGAGAACACCCAGAACCCAGTGACTAGACCCAGTAAACTGAATGTCGTTCCACAACAGAGGAGTGATGGTTGGATGGAAGTCAAGGTTGAAACGATTTCTATGCATCTTAGGTTACAGCATCCTGGTAAAAAGGATCTTAGTGGGCTTATGGTACAAGGCATTGAGATTATACCCATATAGATCCTCCATTTTCAATGCAATACCTTTTTAGTGTGGACAATAATTTTGTATAATCTTTGTAAATTGTAATGAAATACAGAGTGAACCTAAGTTCTGTTCGAGCACTTGTATATTTTACACTCTGATCATTTTAAATCTTGTGATACCACGAAGGAAACAATAAAAGAAATAAAGTTGAACAACTTAAGTAATATTGTTGCACCAGTTCAATGAAAGGATATATATATATATATATATATATATATATATATATATATATATATATATATATATATATATATATATATATATATATATATATATATATATATATATATATATATATATATATATATATATATATATATATATATATATATATATATATATATAGGGTCCCTTTCTTGCGAAAACCACTTAAAGTGCAAGAACTGCGAGAACCACCTTTTTACAACTAATAATACACAATGTACATCATTTAATACTCCATAGCATTTTGTTATTTTTATTTAATTCAAAAGGGTATAATAGTAAAAGACATTTTATATTATTTTTGTTTTTTTATAATTCCGTTTTTAATAAATCTTAAATTTTTTTTAACATGTTTTCAAATTTTCATGGTGCATACATGTTTTTTTTTTATACCTAATCATTTTTTATTTTTTATTTTTTTTGAAATATCAAGGTGCATTTTTTTTTTCAAATAGGCAAAGGTGCATATATGTTTTTTTTTCTCTCAAATAGTGAGGTGCATACATGTTTTTTTTTCAATTAGTCAAAGTGCGTACATGTTTTTTACAAATATTCAAGGTGCATACATGTTTTTACCTAATCATTATTTTTTTTTAAAGTTTAAAACACAAATTAAATAACATAAATCATTATAAAAAGAAAAACAAGATTGATATACTTAAATGTTGCATTTCACTTGATTACAAGTACAAAAACACATGCAATAATCATATATCTTCAAAAGTCGCAAATTATCTTCATGTATAGCCGTGTTCATCCAATTCCCGGTCTTAAATGATATCATCATCTTCATCAATCAATCTGAAACAATCATGCACGAAAACAATTAAACCACATACAAATAAAAAACGAACATTAATCATAAACACAAAACATACATGTTTTATAATCCAAAACACAAAACATGTATGTTTTATACGTAAACATATATGTATCTTTCCAAAACATATATGTTTTTTTAATCATAAACACAAAACATACATGTTTTATAATCCAAAACACAAAACATATATGTTTTATACGTAAACATATATGTATCTTCCCAAAACATATATGTTTTATAATCCAAACATAAAATATATAAAGTACCAAAATACAACATCATTGAATGATGACTACAAATAAAACGAATGTAAGACATGTAATTTTCTTTTATGATTTTATCAAACATGTTTATATCATATAAAGAGATTTACGACATTAATTGGATAAATAAAGCATAGTCTATTTAATAATTCATCAACATGAAAGGGATTAAATAAAGATAAATACGACAATAATTTTCTTTCATTTTTATAATAGATCTAACATCATGCAGACATAATAATATCAATAGTGGGGTTGATCTTTTATAACTATAGAGTTAAGACCTACCTTTGTTGATCATACCATGAACTTTAACGAGCATCCACTCATTTACTCAACATCCTCACTGGTTTAAATATAGAGATAATACTTGAATATTGATCAAAAATGGTTTTCGTTTTTCAGATCTAATTTTTTGCAGATCGAAACCAATATTTCTTTCTCATATTGATAGCCAAAAAAGTATTGTTTTTTTTTAGGTAGGGGGCGACAAAGTTTTAAGGGAGGCGACAAGATCTGGAGAAGTATATGAAAACAAAAACAAAAATTGAAGACGCTAGATCTACAGAACTTCGTCATCACTCGGCATCTCAAGCAACGGTGATGTAAACATTTGTAAATGGGGTCTATGATTGATGGGGAGATGGGGCGGTGAATGATGGAGAGATGGGTATGGTTATGGTGGCTGTGAAACACTAGGGAGAAAGAAAGGTGGTTAGGGTTTATAGAGAGAATTATTTTCTCCTTAAATGGTGGATCTAATCAAATAAAAGTGACGAATTTCTTTAATGGGATGGGACGGTTTTAAAAATAAAAAGTATAATTGTGATATCCCTTAATTACCCTTATACCAGTTACACCAATCTACTTTATCTTTTAGTTATTTACATAAATGGCACATTCATTTTTGACCATTGATCAATTAATCCAATGGTTAAAAAGTGGTTCTCGCAGTTCTTGCGGATAAAGATGGTTCTCGTAAGAAAGTTACACTATATATATATATATATATATATATATATATATATATATATATATATATAGTGTAGCGTTCAATACAGAACCATTTTTTTGTACAGAACCTACAGAACCAGGTCTTTTACTCCTAATAATGCATGATGTACATCATCGCAATGCAAAATAATAATTTTGTAAATATTTACTGCTTTTCTAAAAGAGTTAAGGGCATTAAGGGAATTTCAAAGTTATTATTATTCTAAAAACTATCCCATATTTTTAGCACTTATTCGTACTATATCCCTTTCTCTCTCACAAACTACCCTCTCATACCCTAATTAACTTTTCTCAGCCACCACAAAATCTCCAGAAATAAAACCATCCTAGATCTACCAATATGTTCATAGTAATGATTGTTGCGAAGATCAAATTTTGATGCCAAGAAACGCATATGCCTTTCTCTTCCTCACCCCAAACCCTATCGACACCCACCTTATAACCACCACTATGGCACTACAATACGCCTTCCTAATCAACACCCTCATCTCAATCGATCTTTTAAACCGACACCCTCCTAGACCTTCGATCTACATGATTTGATCGTGATTATTAATAAAGATCGAAGAGTTACAAGTTACCAGGTAATATTGTCTAATACATTTCGATTTAACATGTGCAAATTGAATGTTTTTTTAATTTTGCGCCGATCTGTTAAAAACGGTTCTTGATATGTTTTTTTTAGGCTTTCGATCTGCAAAAACAAGGGTTAGTGAATGTTTTTGGCTTCGATCTGTTAAAAAGGTCTCGTGAATGTTATTGGAGAGCCAGGAGTTCCCGCTAAAAAGGAGCCCCATCATGTGTTTTATGCAAGTATGTACCTGCTTCTTTTTCTTTGCAAATTAACATATCTGAATCATCATCCACTGGAAAAAAAAGTGAAATGATGTTGTCTGATGCCTTGATTATTATTCACAGTATTATGTTAGACATGGGAAAGTGTTTTAATTTAGTGCTGCTTAACTTCGATGAAATTGATTAATGTTATGATTTGTATGAAGTTTACCATACGTAGTTGAAACACAGAACTCTATAAATGTTTTTCCTATTGGGGAGTGTACAAACAAGATATAGTGATTTTGATTCATGGAAGATGTTGGGTTTCGATTAAAGTTTTCACTCATGGAATTATTGTTTAGAACATATATGTTTATGGTTGTGAACATATATGTTTGACAGGAAAATGGTTTAGAACATATGTGTTTATGGTTGTGAACATATATGTTTTATAATCGTCTATGGTAGATAACCTGTTTGTAACTTGTTTTGTTTTGTCACTAGCGGTTGTAATGGTAAAACTACACAGTGGAACACACAAACTCGTCACTAGTGTTTTTTTTTTTTTTTTTTTTTTTTTTTNTTCTAAAAGAGTTAAGGGCATTAAGGGAATTTCAAAGCTATTATTATTCTAAAAACTATCCCATATTTTTAGCACTTATTCGTACTATATCCCTTTCTCTCTCACAAACTACCCTCTCATACCCTAATTAACTTTTCTCAGCCACCACAAAATCTCCAGAATTAAAACCATCCTAGATCTACCAATATGTTCATAGCAATGATTGTTGCGAAGATCAAATTATGATGCCAAGAAACGCATATGCCTTTCTCTTCCTCACCCCAAACTCTATCCACACCCTCCTTATAACCACCACTACGGCACTGCAATCGGCCTTCCTAATCAACACCCTCATCTCAACCGATCTTTTAAACCGACACCCTCCTAGACCTTCGATCTACATGATTTGATCGTGATTATTAATAAAGATCGAAGAGTTACAAGTTACCAGGTAATATTGTCTAATACATTTTGATTTAACATGTGCAAATTGAATGTTTTTTTAATTTTGCATCGATCTATTAAAAACGGTTCTTGATATGTTTTTTTAGGCTTTCGATCTGCAAAAACAAGGGTTAGTGAATGTTTTTGGCTTCGATCTGTTAAAAAGGTCTCGTGAATGTTATTGGAGAGCCAGGAGTTACCACTAAAAAGGAGCCCCATCATGTGTTTTATGCAAGTATGTACCTGCTTCTTTTTCTTTGCAAATTAACATATCTGAATCATCATCCGCTGGAAAAAAAAAAGTGAAATGGTGCTGTCTACTTTTTTTTTTAATCATAGTTCATTTTTGTGGGTTTGATGCCTTGATTATTATTCACAGTATTATGTTAGACATGGGAAAGTGTTTTAATTTAGTGCTGCTTAACTTCGACGAAATTGATTAATGTTATGATTTGTATGAAGTTTACCATACGTAGTTGAAACACAGAACTCTATAAATGTTTTTCCTATTGGGGAGTGTACAAACAAGATATAGTGAGTTTGATTCATGGAAGATGTTGGGTTTAGATTAAAGTTTTGACTCATGGAATTATTGTTTAGAACATATATGTGTATGGTTGTGAACATATATGTTTGACAGGAAAATGGATTAGAACATATATGTTTATGGTTGTGAACATATATGTTTTATAATCGTCTATGGTCGATAACCTGTTTGTAACTTGCTTTGTTTTGTCACTAGCGGTTGTAATGGTAAAACTACACAATGGAACACACAAACTCGTCACTAGTTTTTTTTTAAACACTCATGCTCAATGACAATCGTTAAAGCTTATATCAGATTGTGTCTTGAACTGTCGTGGAATAAATAAAGTTTTTTTGATTGTAGATTAACTACCCATGATCTAAAAACTGTCTAAATTTCTAAAAGTGATTACTTTTCATTATTAAATGCTTTTCTTGTTTGTGACTATACAAAAATCTATGTTTGCAAGGATAAACATATATGCACGAATTATAAAAATGAACAGATATGTTGAACCTTGGATATTCAAGAAGGAAATACTAATTAGGTTGTACAACTAATGGGTCAAAATGGTGTTAGTGTTGATCCACAACATGTCAATCTTTTTTTTATTTTATTCAAACTTGGTAATTTTTGAGCCAGAGTGCTTTTTGGTTAAAGAAAAAATGTGGCAAATGTTGTTTGCTTAGACATACTTATGGTTATATGTGTGAAGTTGGGCAATTGGCTGGAAGGAGGCAAGCAAGTCAGGAAGTGATGGGCCTCTTGAATGTGAATGTAAAATTTAGTCTATGATGACGTAGGGTAAGCATAAAAATCTGTCTTCAGAAGTTTAACATATGTATTTCATGTTGCAGCCATGTTACTCACAGATGGTGTTTGAGAACTGGATTTACTGGAAGCAATGACACTCCTTAAAAGAAATGTGGATCATGATAAAGATGTCAAGACATAAATGTAGAATGAGATACGAAAGCGTGCACATAGGTTCTTGAAAGAGTGCACATATGTTTTTGGAAGAGTGCACACATGTTTTTGGATGACCTCATTTGTATTTTATTTGAATTTCATTTGATATCAAACTTTTGTATAATATTTATCTTTTTGGTTGTTTATAAATTAGAGGTTATATGAACGTGTTTATATTTTTTTGTTATAAATTTCGAAGATGAAAGAATGTATACTAGAAACATATGTGCAATTACTATTTTAAGTAAAACGAGTTTAATGTCTTAACAATTGTACGTAAAAAAAACATATGTAAATTGCAATATTACAAAAAAAAAACACATGCACCTCATTTTTTTTCAGGAAAACATGTATGCATAAAAAGAAGGACTTAAAATACGTTTTTTATTTAAAAAAATTCAAAAAAAAAATAAAAAATGCATTTTACTATTATGCCCTTTTGAATTAAATAAAAAGATTTAATAATACTAAATTCTCATTGGTGCAAAGTGGTTCTGCATTGAACGTGCCTCTATATATATATATATATATATATATATATATATATATATATATATATATATATATATATATATATATATATATTATATATTATATATATTATATATATATATTATATATAATATATAATATATATAATACTATATATATATTATTATATCCTTAAACATCTAGTCTAGAGTCTAAGACCCGCAATAGCTTCAATCGCATTTTGAAGATCACGCTATTTAATCCATGCTCTGCTTAATAATGTATTCTTAGATGGTTCAAATTATGCATGAAGCATGGTCAGTCTGGGCCGGTTTTTATCAAAGCCAAAACTGAACTGAACTTTCAGTTTTATAAAACCCAAAACGAGCCGGGTCGGCCTTTTTGGTTTTGGCCTCCTCGGATCATCAAGATAATATGAATGAATTTGATAGATGGTAATGGGAATTGTGGGATTGGGTTTGGCCTCCTGAGCTAGGACATATCAAAATGGAGCGTAATCGAAAGGGGTATAAAGCCTTGTCAAAATGGATCAAAAACCATTGGTTATGCTTTTCACGGCTATGAACAAAACGTAAAACATTGCCATAGAAAAGTGAATGTTTTGTTAAGGACATATGGAAACGGAGGCTACCGTTCTCATGGAGCGCGATAGAAAAGGTATCGATCTGGATTCTATTCTTTTTTCGTGTTGTGGAATCATGTCATTTTAGTGTTTTGTGAGAAAGCGTTACATGTGTGGCGGGGTAGAAGTAGAATTTTGTTGGTTGAGGCATTGGTCTCGTAAACTTGTCCATGAGATGGGTAATGAGGGACTAAAATGGAGAGGGAAGACTATTTTTTAATCACCATGGCATCAACTAAATTTCAACGCATTAATTCCACCAATTGTCTTGGTCTGGAAGAGCTAGCATATAATGCTATCGATTAACTTGGTGAGGAGTGATTAGTTGAACTAAATATATTTCCATTTATTAAAATATTACTACTAAACAAATGTTGTCATTTTGTGTAGACACCAGATTTGAATGAGAAAGAGTCAAAATGGACAAAACATGAAACACTTGCACACTTTTTTATTTATACAAAACATGAATATACATTTAGAAAAGTGCGGATCGGATGTCTAATCCGTATAAATGTTAGAAAAGTGCGGATGTCTAATCCGTATTATATTGTTTCGGAGAACCACTTTTTCTTATAATGTTGTCTTTTGCATATAATCCAAGAAAGGCCTAGTCAAGTAAAAAATGACATGCTAGCCAACCAATTCCAAAAACCAACGGCTAGAATTACTGTTTAAAGAAATTTCGCCTACCATATGCAATTTAGACTTGACTTTTTGCATCTCATCCAAGCTTCATATCTTTCCTATATTAACCTCTCATTTGTTAGTTGAGTTCCACACTTGCAATTGCTCGAAACACTATCTTTGATTTATCTCATTAAATCATTCTTTCATCAACGTATAATGGATTCCGCCATGAAGGAGTTTGAACACCTTGTAGTCAAACTGGAGGAGGTCAAATCAGCCACTGACAACTTTAATGACACCAAAATTATCGGAAAGGGTGGTTTCGGATATGTATATGAAGGAGAAGTATCTCAACCAAGGGGGAAAACTAAGGCAGCTTTTAAGCGTTTGGATCGTAAACACGGGCAAGGTGACCCTCATTTCTGGAAGGAGGTCATGATGCTTTCCCGTTATACCCATGAAAATCTCATCTCTCTCCTCGGATATTGTAACGAGGGTGGTGAGATGATTTTGGTGTATGAGCACGCTTCTAATGGTAGCCTTGATCGCCATTTGTGCTCCACTACTCTCTCGTGGACCCAACGTATCAGGATATGCCATGATGCTGCAAAGGGACTGTGTTACCTTCATGAGGATAAAGGTAATCNACTAAGGCAGCTTTTAAGCGTTTGGATCGTAAACACGGGCAAGGTGACCCTCATTTCTGGAAGGAGGTCATGATGCTTTCCCGTTATACCCATGAAAATCTCATCTCTCTCCTCGGATATTGTAACGAGGGTGGTGAGATGATTTTGGTGTATGAGCACGCTTCTAATGGTAGCCTTGATCGCCATTTGTGCTCCACTACTCTCTCGTGGACCCAACGTATCAGGATATGCCATGATGCTGCAAAGGGACTGTGTTACCTTCATGAGGATAAAGGTAATCATAGAGTTCTTCACAGAGATATAAAAAGTTCAAACATTCTATTGGACGAGAACTGGAAAGCTAAAGTATCTGACATGGGACTGGCAAAAGTAGGGCCTGCTAATCAGTTTACGTTTTTAATCACTGATAATGTTGTGGGTACATTTGGTTACGTTGATCCAATGTATCTGCGCACAGGCTTTCTAACAAAAGAGTCTGACGTGTACTCTTTCGGTGTTGTCCTTTTTGAAGTTTTATGCGGAAGACTATGTTTTGATTATAGTGGGAATATAGTGCATATCTGGAAACAAAGATACGAAGAGAACAAGTTAGATGAGATTGTGTTTAAAGATGATCTTGTGCAAGCATTGGATCAGAGTTCTTTGGAAGTGTTTTCAGAGATTGCCTTTCAATGTTTGCAGGAATCACGTGAAAAGCGACCAAAGATGTCTCATGTTGTGGAAAAACTAGAGATTGCACTTATATCTCAGGAATATCAAGAGATAGTTAAGGCTGTGGTACCTCCTCTGATCTACAAATCCATAGAGGAACTCAAAGTGCTTCTCTCCAATGGAGTCCTCCTTAATGGGGGAAAAACGGTAATTAACTGTTTCATTTTAATTATTTCTTTTTTTGAGAAATGGCAAATTTAGATTCATAAAATGTTTGCTTAATAATTTTTTTGAACTTTATATGAGTAATACAAAATAAATATTGTGTATGTAGAGTATCACCCTACAATAGCTTTTATTCAGTTTGGTATGTGCTAAAAAGTGGTAGCAGTTTTCATGAGTTTCTAGTTAATAAAAATAAGTCATTGGACCCAGTATCTGTTATTATATCCAGATTCACATATATATCTACAAACCAAAAATCCAAAATACAAACACCATTTATAGTATTTCCACCAATTTAACACAAAACAAAAAAATGGAACATTGTTATCAACGGCAATTACCAACTAGACATGGGCCCAATTCCCTTGACCGAAATCTAAAAGACCTGAACCCAATTTATTCTTATATTGTAAAGCCAGTAATAACTAATTATGAACTTTACTTTTTGATTGGATGATGCATAGTGGTTGTCCGTAAATGAGAAGGGGGAACACATTGAAAGGATTTACATGGAAGCCTGTAATCCCCAGACCCTGTACGTAAGACAGGAAAAATTGCTAAAACATCTGACTGGTGACATTGTTAATTCAAGGTGACTTATCCTATTCCTATCCTTTTTGTTTTGGAACAGGGGTAATCAATAACTTATTTAATTTGTCATTCTTTAATTCTTCTTTATGCAGATTTCCAGGGGGCCTATGTTACTTTTATCATGATAGATTCAAAGCAAGTGTGAGAGGTGAATATTTGACACCTCATATCTCATACACTGCCAACCTTGTCTTCCGATATAGATGGCAATCTGATGTCAATTATCATAACCCCCTGAGATACAAAATAGATGGGGAGGATGAAACAAAAGTTTTCATTATTTACCCTACTATACATGAGAGAGAAGATGGATGGTTTGTTGTTCCATTGTATCACTTTACAAGCCAACATACAACTGCAGATCTTCAATTTGAGTTTGAATATCGATGGGTCGATCTACTAGTTGCTGGCATCGAGTTCCAACCATCTGAAGAAAAAGTAAGCAGTTTATTGTCAATGACACTTAATTAACCCAAATGTATGGCTCACTTGCTTGGATATGTCATTCTATAGGTGGAACTTCCGGTGTTTGAAGAGTACCAACACATAGTCGAGGCTGCCTCACAATCTCTCTTCTACACATCCCTTGATCAACTTAAACAGATTCTCTCCAAAGGAATTTACTTAAAAGATTACAAAACGGTAAAATTTGGCTATGTCTATTTATAAAGATAATCTGAGCAGAACTAATTCCCAACTTACTTATTATGCAGTGGTTTTCTCTTAATGAGAAAGGAGAACACTGTCACCTGATATCAATGGAAGATTGTTTGATTCCAAATGAAGATTCCACTCCTCGATATGAGTCTCATGGTTGGTCAAGGTGACTTGTCATACTCAGACTTATCCCTATCGTTTCATAACTGTATATAAATTGTTGCATCATTCTTTGCTTCTTCTTCTTCTTCTTCATGCAGATTTCCAGCAGGCCTCTATCAAACAAACAAAAAGGGATTCAAAACACACGTGAAGACTCAGTTTTTGTCCCCGTCAATCACATACACCGTGAACCTTATCTATTACTCTTCCTTTGATGAAAAGCTCAAATACATATTAAGAGGGGAGACAACAACTTCTACTGTGAACCTTGCAAATCAAAGAGAAGTTGATGATTTGCTTTGGATGGTTGAGTTGTTTCAATTCAGTACTAGCGATGGGAGTATTGTTGATCTTGAAATTACTTTTGGTAACCATGGATCCAATCTACAACTAGAAGGCATCTTGTTTCAGCCCCTGGAAAAAGTAAGCTGACAAATACCAGTTATCAAGATCAGGTTGGGTCGGGAGCAGGTAGACATTTGTTTGGATCAGAACAGGTCATTTTGAAGAAGAAAAAAAAAATTATTTCGGGTCAAAATGGGTCTGGCGGGTTGGGTTAACCTGCTACCTGTTGGTTTTAATTTGAATTTAATAAAATAGACAAATTACATGAACTTTAACCTGCTACCCGTTGTTTTTGCTTTAATTAGACTATTTACATTATCTTTATTCCAAATTTAAAAAGACTCATTATCATCGATCATGATCCAAAATGTTGGTTATTATCTAGTAATCTGATGAACTGCTAAAAGAATTTGAAATTTAGTTAAAACTAAGAAAGTAAACTACAAAAAAATTGATTTAATATTTGGCTGCCACATGGGAAGCGTGTAAGATGTTAGACGCATTCTACTTAATGGGTTTCCCACAGCTTTCATAGTTTCACTTAATCGCCTTTTGAAATGGAGGTTGGGGCAAAAATGGCCAATTAATGTCTGAAATATGTTTAAATTTGATAGGGGACAATGAAGAATCTCTACTCAACTCTTGGAAAATGGTTCCGATTCAATAAATAAGAGGTATATTTATATCTCATATGTAGTTGTTGTGTAGCCTATGAATACAGTTACTCGTTTAAAAAGGAGGTATTACAGAATTTCTAAATATGCATTCACCTTTGTTTTATTGATAGATGTCTTATCTTGATGAAAATGGGAAGAAATGTTTCATGTCTGATATATGTTTAAATTTCATAGGTGTAAGATCAATGTTAGAGGATGACAAGGTACAGGATACGCAAACCACATCAAATAATGAGGTTTATTTATATCTCATATGTAGCTGTTGTGCAGCCTACGAACACAGTTTCACTTTTTTAATGGGAAGTACTACAAAATTTCTAAACAGTTACTTACGTATATCTTTTTACTGATAGTGGTCTTATCATGATAAAAATGAGAAGAAATTTGCTATCAGTGAGATTGGGTTGCTTAACAGTGAAAGGTAATTTTATTTGGCACTTCACCTGAATCGAGGTTCTTTATCTTCTTGCCAGTTTTCTTGAACATGTTTATGTGTTAGCTCTAAAATATTAGTGGATGGTATGGTTTCGCCCTTTGGTTGTTATTATTTTGGTTGATGATTCCTTGCTCTGTACTCATTTTTGTCACCATATTTGTGAGGTAGGGGTATTCTGGAAATTTTGGTGATAAGGTGTGTGCTTGGCTAAGGAAATGTAGTCTGCAGATATAATAGGTAATGAGAAGGATGTGTCATTTGTACTAGATGATGCCCCTCTTTGATAACGAGGTGGGCGACGGACAGCCGCGTTGTGGCGGGGCGTTGTTTCATGCCTTCGATTTGCCAACAGAAAATATACTGTTACTGTAATATGATAAAGTAGATAATAAAATCGGGACGAAACGAAAATAGGCCAAGTTGACCATTTAAACTTTTCTTTTGAACATGTCCATAACCACCCAATGCATAACATTTGAAAAAGAAAATGAAGTAAAAAAAATGAAAATATATGTCTATAAGCAATATTGTTTGGTTAGGCAAACCACACGATTAAAGTTGAAACCCAAAGCAAACCGATTTTTAATGACTTGCATCGAATTCCTAAAACAGCTGCGAGATTATGTTAAGAAATAGGACTCATTTGATATCCGGTGATAACCACAAGGACTAACTTGGTACTTTTGTATTTTCAGTCTTAGTCCTCCTTGGACCTTCCTGGAGTGTTGATAAACTTTGAAGGGTGACATTGGGCTTTTGTTCAAAGATATATGGCAAGTGCATAAAAGAGAAAGACACGGAAGGGCTTTGATGTAATTATTTCTGGATATACTCCCGTTAGGGTTGTCAGATTATGTGTTGTGTTGTTTTGTTTTGCTCTAGCCGTTTTCCTGTGTCTTTCCTGGAAAACGACCTGTGCTTGATCTCTTCTATATATTTGATTTACTCTCTCATTTGTAATCATCCAGAAAACATATTACTCACTTCCGTATAGTCTGGTTGTTATACTTGATTGAGATCAAGCTTTTGTACCTCTGTTTTAGAACAGTTTGGTTTGTAATCTTTGAGTTTTCATCAATAAAATCGTTTGGTTTATATTTTTCTTCATGGTATCAGAGCCAGGTTGCATAAACTTGCTCTGAATATCGATTTTAAATCTTTAGGGTTTCATAAAACTTTGGGGTTTTCAAAAAATTAATTGTTATAAGTTGATTAAACTGTGTTAATTGCAAGATTTGATTAGCTATTGGTCAGATCTAAAGGTTATTTGAATACTCCTAATTTTTTGAAAATTAGGGTTTGGTAATTTTTGGGGCTTTTGTCATTTGAAGGTTTATGGTGGTAATTAAGTGGGTTTTACCCACATATTCGGTGTTGATCTATCGATTGGAGGTGGTAATTTGGGGTTGCCCTAATTTCTAAATTAGGGTTTGGTGATCTTGGTTCTGGGCTGGTGTTGTGTCTCTACTATATCCCTAGACTAAGTGAATCTAGGGTGTAGTAGGGTTGTTATTCCGCTTCTGTTTAATCTTGCGTGCTCTGTAACACCTCTCACACCCTCTTTACTTTCTGTTTTTTTTTATTTATTGTTTAGAGACGGGGAGTAGGATTCAGGGATTGTTGAGATTGTTTGTGTGGTGTTGGTTGCTGTTGTTGCTTATATGCTTACTTGGTTGTTAATTGTTTGAGGTTTTGCTGTTTGATTGTGTTTTTTGGTTCTATTTTTTGTTGGTCTGCTTGTGTGCGCCCTTGACCTACCACTTTAGTGGCAAGGAAAGCCTGGGAACTTCTTTCTCTCCCTTATCTTGTGTGCTTGTGCATGTTGTTTGATCAATCATGTCTGTTCATGGTTATACTGATGATGAATTTGAACCTGATGAACCTGTTACCTTAATCAGCAAACTAGACTTAAGTCACCCATTATCTTCATCCTAATGACTCTGCTTCTCTTACTGTTGTGTCTATAAAATTAAAGGGACTGAAAACTACAATGTCTGGTCATGTGATATGCTCTTAGCCCTTGAGGGTAAGAATAAAACTGGATTTATTGATTGTACTTGTAGGAGATCTAACACTGATGAGGTTTTGGGTAGACAATGGGACAGAGTTAATGCTGTTGTGCTGGGATGGATCCTGAATTCCATCTCAGAAGAACTATTTCTCGGTTTAATTTTTTCAAAAAATGCTAGTGATGTTTGGAATGAGTTAAAAGACACTTTTGATAGAGTTGATGGGTCTGTAACATTTAACTTGCATCATAAGATAAATTCGTTATCTCAGAATGGTACTAGTGTCTCTGAATATTTCAACAAATTGAGTACTTTGTGGAAGCAATTTGGCTGTAATGGGAACAATCAAATAGAGTCCCTGATTACAAGAAAAACACTAGTTCTGGTCCTATTGTTACTTGTGAACATTGTGGCTGTAATGGTCATACTAAAGAAAGATGTTTCAAATTAATTGGGTTCTCTCCAAATTTTGGAAAAAAAGGGAACAATCAAAGATCTCAGAACAACAATAAAAGATTTTATTCTAATAACAACTCTTTTGCCTCTGGTCCTGGTTCTTCATCTGGCTCTGGTTCTTCCTCTGGCTTCACAGAGGAACAACTCAATACTCTTATGTCTCTCATCAAAGACAACTCTCTCAAAGGGAACAATGTGCAAGCCAATATGGCAGGTATATGCTACAACAAGAGCAAAATTTGTAATCAAAATTTTCACAATTTTTTTCCACTAATAGCAACTTAAAACTTAAACTGAATTCAGACGGGAAAATCATTGATTCTGGTGCTAACCAGCACATGACATACACTGATAAGGACTTAGTCAATGTTGTTGACATTCTGATTTTAAAATAAAGGTTGGTCATCCTAATGGATCAGAAACCTTTATAACTAAAATTGGAAATCTCAAGCTAAATGAGTCCCTAACATTGTATGATGTTCTGGTTATACGAGAATATTGTGTCACCCTTATCNTAGTCAATGTTGTTGACATTCTGATTTTAAAATAAAGGTTGGTCATCCTAATGGATCAGAAACCTTTATAACTAAAATTGGAAATCTCAAGCTAAATGAGTCCCTAACATTGTATGATGTTCTGGTTATACGAGAATATTGTGTCACCCTTATCTCTGTTCACAAACTTGCTAAGGATAATAAAGTTTTGGTTGCCTTTGATGAGAACAAAGGTTATTTTTTGGATCAGGATTTGAAAATGGGAAAAGTTTTGGGGATTGGTAATCAATGTGGTGGTCTGTATTATTTCCACTCTGGAGGTACTTGATGCGTGGTTTTGTGACCTTACAACAGGTTTTACCTCTCGAGGGATCTCAAGAGGCTTACAACCCCACCAGGCAGTGTACCTGACCGTAGTAGTATAGGATATTGGCAAGTACGGGGGATCGATCGTTCTCTCACAGGGAATAGTGTTCGTTAGGATAGAATAGCTAATCTAATATGTCTAAAGGTGGAGGGAAGATTCTTTTTGTATTTTTATATTTTTAAGAAAGCAATTAAAATCTCGGTTTTTAGAGGAAGGGTAGAATTAGTTGCTAGTCAACTAACCCAAGTTTACTACTTTTGCAAATTAAAATAAAATAAATATCTAAACTATTGTGGTTGTGAAAACAATATGGAGAAAATTGTGTTTACTTAGATTTCATTACTCCCTAACTATCTTTTACCAGTTAATTGATACATGTGTTACTTGTGTGGATGAAGGGTGTATTCCTAATAACTCATGGAGTGGCATACATATCTCTCCAATTCTATGAGCTCTTATCTCGCCCTATTGTTAAAGTGAAGATTTATCTTTAATTAAGCACTAGGGTTCCAAGGGTTGGAAACCCTAAAAGTCACAGAAAATTCGTCTTTAGGGTTTGCCCTAAAAGTTCTCCACAAAGTTCCACACTAATGAATGAAAATTTGGAAAATATATATAGAAAAATAGGTTCGGACGGCGTCAGCTTATAGGCTCTGACGCCGTCACCTCGCTGACATTAGGGTTCTCGGATGGCCTAGATCCATATGGGACGTGGTCAGCTTGTAAATCCTTCTGGGCCGTCTCTCTTTAACTTAACACCAGACGGCCTACTTTTTCCAACACCTGACGCCGTCAGGTATTAAACCTTGAAATCTTTCTGGCCTGTCGTTTGATAATTGAATTCCACTCCTTTGTCATCCTTGCTGACGGCGTCACCTTGCGACTCCTGACGCCGTCAGGTTGTAATTCCCAGCTTCATTGAGACTTTGTCGTTTTCTTCACTTTATGCTCCAAAAACGTCCAAATATGCATGTTTTCCAGAATTCCTCTCAAAAGTACCTAAAATGACAAAAGGAACGAGTTAGGGCAATATTTGATCACATTTATACGAATTAGGGCTTAAATGACCCCCTAAAAGCATAACACTTTTCATCTCATCAAATACCCTTACACTTGATATTTGCTTGTCCTCAAGAAAATGAGCTTTTATTCCAATCAAAATATGAGTTAGGGGTCATTTAACACGAATATTAAAGTAATTACAACAAATAGTTATTAGACCCTAATCATAATAAGCACGGAAATCATACACTAGCACCTCACAAATAGTGTTTGGATTCACACATCTCTCAAATGTCATAAAGTTTATATCTCATAAATGGAAATGGAAAATAACACTCACTACCTGTCATAGCAAATAGATTACCATAGGCTTGGGAAAGGATCAATTACTCCTCCACTAGGCATAAGCACCTAAGATAAACTATCAAAGAGGGCTTTATAAAGGGTTGTAACGTAAGGTGTAGGGATATGATAACACGGTTTGGTTGGAATAAGGGGTATTTAGTGGTGGCAAGCTAATTATCATGATCAAATACATACACTCTACATCGTTGCTTAAGTCAAGACTCGACTCAATCTTAGTCTAAAAATGAAATAACAAAGAACATAAAAGGAAACGGGATGGTAGTCCGTATATTTTTCTTCTTTCATTTTCATATATATATATATTTTTTTGTATTTTTCTTGATTTTTTCGATTTTTTTTTGTTTTTTTTCATACACTCTTGCCCTACCATCCAAAAATAATAATCATAGGGGATTTGCATTCCCCTTACACTTGAATCTTTACATAA
>LBNU01022327.1:0-10049 GCA_014162995.1 Artemisia annua
AAGTAGATTAGAAGTAGATAACTTGGGTTAGTTGACTAGCAACTAATTCCGCCCTATCCTCCAAAACCAGAGATTTTACTGCTTTCATAAAATATAAAAATACAAAAAGAATCTTCCTCCACCCTTAGACCTAGATTAGAGTAGCCTTTAGCCTAACGAACACTATTCCCTGCGAGAGAACGATCAATCCCCCGGTACTTGCCACTACACTATACTACATCGGTCAGGTACACTGCCTGGTGGGGATTGCACGCTTCTCGAGATCCCTCGAGAGGTAAAACGTAGTGCGTGTTGCAATCCACGCGCATCTATATTAATCCTTACCAGAAAAGCTTACAATTATTAGTTAGCTTATGTCTAAAACTTCACAGTTTAGAAAGATTTTCATATTGTTATGAATCTTTAAACAGGTCAGATTTACTTACTTATTCTTAAGACAATAAAGGAATCGATAGAGACGAGGGACAGTTGTTGCCACAGTGCAACAAAATACGCAAATGCACAGTACTAATGACAAGGTTCTTGTCTTTTAAGCATTTATGAAATGCTAACTTTACTTTTTTGACCCGTGTATTTATACTGCATATTTTATTGCACGGTTGTTCAACATGGTGCTTGCTTTGGGACTGTTGATGAAGGTATTATCATGAGTTAAATATTGTTTTGCGGGTGAAGCGGCTGCTATTAGTATGGGTCTATTAATGGTAGGGACTTCGAGTGAGAAAGCAACACTGATGTTAGTGTATGCTTACGAGACACAAGAGCACAAAGATCATAAGGTGAATTTAGGATTTCAAATTGCTTCTTTTAATATGTCAAATCATTATCAGATATCCCTAAATCCGCTCATGTAATTATGTGTGGGTCGAATCAAGTTATTGTGTAGAACCTCTAAAATCTTTATGCTAACAGAATTACTAATATTTGGAAAATATGTTTCTTTTTAACCATTTTTTGCACATTAATAAGTTATCAAGAGTTGGACAAAAAAGTTTTTTATGGCCATAAGGTGAATTTAGGATTTCAAATTGCTTCTTTTAATATGTCAAATCATTATCAGATATCCCTAAATCCGCTCATGTAATTATGTGTGGGTCGAATCAGGTTATTGTGTAGAACCTCTAAAATCTTTATGCTAACAGAATTACTAATATTTGGAAAATATATTTCTTTTTAACCATTTTTTGCACATTAATAAGTTATAAAGAGTTGGACAAAAAAAATTTTGGGCTAACCCAACTAACTCAAATCTATATGTTTTGAACCGTTACTGAACATGGTCAACCACCAACAATTTGCCACCTTCAATTATTATGATATTTTTCAACTTTTAAAATTATTAATTATGTTGTACAGGGGGTTAGCATTGGGTATTGCCCTCACAGTTTATGGAAGGGAAGAAGAGACAGACTCTCTGATTGAGCATGTTCATTGCAGTTGACAATGTAGTTTCCTGATTACACTTAAAATGCTTTCATTGCAGTTGATATTATTTCAGCTATATAATTTGATAAAACCATGGATCATCTTCATACTGGAGATCCATGGGTAACAAACGTTAACACAGATGGCATACAATCAGGAGACTTCTTGCAATATACAAAATTTGCGGGTTATGAGGTGGTTTGAGACTCTTGAGAAATGGGCTTCGGGAGCATGTGCGGGTCACTCTGCTGTTTTCTTGAGGGACCCCGAAGGCAAACTATGGTTAGGTGAATCTGGACATGAAGACGAAAAGGTAATTTTTACTTTTGTCGCGTATGTATTTACGGTCAGTTTTTAACTCTCAAAACATGAAGCCAAACCCCACTTATCTAAGGTACCTTATAGATGTAGGTTCACCTCCCCTCATTTTGACAACTTTTATTTCTGTGGTCCCCTTATAGATGTAGGACCACAGTTTTTAACTCTCATAGATGTAGGTTCACCTCCCTTCATTTTGACAACTTTTATTTCTGTATGACGAATGGGAGGTGAACCTACATCTATGATTTATCATATAGTCCCAAACTACAAAAATAAGTAAAATGAAAGAAAAATCACATTTAGATTGTTACATTACATTGCAATTTGGTCCCGAGCAGCTACATCAGAAGATGTCTCTGTTAATCCATATCCGACTTGGGCTTTTGTGTAAATTACCTGTAAAGACATCACATTAGCACGCTCTATATTTATTGCTTCAACCTGGAAAAATATATCCAAAAGAAGAAGCCCCAACCTCATAGAATTTGTCCACATGCGTAGGCAAGCTACCACCTCCACTTATGTCAGCCTATAGCATGAAACATATATCTTAAATAGAAATTTGATCACTATTTAAAATCCTTGATATCCCAAATAGCAAGTACGATAATTAACGAGTAAGTGACATCAATGAAAATTATCATACTCCATTTGTTACTATTGTATAATCAGTCATATAGATGTTAAAACATATTTAGTATCAGACTTGAGCATCTTAGAAGATAACTGAAATGTTTTTAGTCAGGAAACTACAATAAGATCAAACAAGACCACTAGATGCAACATATGACCACGAGAATAGTAGTATAACAACCCTTTGAAAGCCCAATAGATGAGTGAATTTTTCTGTACACAATCTTTGTCGCCAGTACATGTAATAGAAGCAAAATTACATAAATAAACCGTGCATATAGCCAGTTCAACGTTGCAGCAATGTAGGAAGGTTGCTTCTCAGTTCTTGATAAACATTTACCCTACAAAGCAGATTATTTATGACCATAAATATAGCTTTTTTTCATCAAGCATAATTCATAGTTATGTTTAATATTATTGTAGCTTATTCAAGCTCTCAAGTCAATCTCATAACCTGTTTTCATGTTTTTGTTTATGTTTGGTTAAGTTAGTGAATTGAATTTGTGTGTGTTATTGTTGTAGGGTAATAACCTTATTGTTATGTTACCATGGGAAGTGTGGTGGAACTATGAGCTGACAAAAGATAACAATAATCCACATATTGCATTGCTTCCTTTGCATCCTGACCTTAGAGCTAAATTTAATGAAACAGCTGCATGGGAGTATGCACGTAGCATGATTGGTCTTCCTTATAGCTATAAACACTGTTGATGGAAACTATCCACCACTGTTGGATGCTCAGGTATTCTCCTTTAATTTTTTTTAGTAAATTTTATTTTGGGTTTTTGTCAACATACTCTTTTCATTTTTGTCATTTTAGTCATTATACTTATTGTTTTTACATTCCAAATTATTTAAACAATAGTACAGCTTATGGATCATTTTGTAATCGGTAAACCGGCTGTCAAAAATGATGATTTTAATTAAAATGTGTTTAAATTTATACTGTATATATTAAAAGGTTAGATTTATACTCACTTCTAAACTATATATTAAAAAGATAAAGAAGATTTACCTATCACAAAAGAACCCAAACATTCTATAAAGCCATCTTTCAATGAGTTAAAAGTAAAGGTAAGTTCAATGACTAAAATGGCACAAACGAAAAAGTATGCTGGTATTATAGTGACTAACAAAATGAGACAAAAATGGTATTATGTATATACTTCTGCAAGTGTAATTTATTTGTGATAATGTAATATATATATTGCTTCTGTCATGACCGTATCAAACCAATTGCAACCTGCATATGCAACAAACATACGGAATGAAGCCATTAACAAGCATCTTGGTACTCAGGTTCGTTTCTTATTCTACAAACTTTGATCCAATAATGTTGATCTAACAGAGAAGATCGATTCGATTCGGTCTTGCCCATAGATTTAATCATTCCTTTGATAATAAAGGGTCAGGTAAGTATATCTAAGAATATGCCTTGATGATTTATGAGTTTTGGATCATGTTAGTTTTTTTCTAGATTTTTATCTAACATTGACGAGCGATGATTACCGATGTATCACTTCATATAGTTGTTATCTTAACTTTGATAAGTTTACGTAACATGTTAGCCGGGCGGCTGTTTTGGCTTTGAGTATAGTTGTCCACATAAAGCCAAGCCTATTCAAGGGCTTCGTTCGAGAATTTTTACCACATCTTTTTGATCATACAGTGATTAAGGTAACAATATACGAATCTTTAACTTATGATAGCACTCTTTTGATTGTTGAAAGCAAATGAGATTCAAATGTTTTTCGGTGAGATACAAAAATAAAGCATAGTGGATACTTGATATGATTTTGAGTTGATAAACAGATTATTCACATTAGTTCGATACTTTAGTCCATGTTACATGTATGTTACCCTATGACGCTTCTTCTTCCTATTGATATAATAAGATGGCAACATTTTTGCAGGATTTATAAAGGATGAGTAGACCAGACCACAAGTAGGGCACTCTGCTTATTTTTATGGCAACTACAGAGACTAATCTCGGTCTAATAGATGTCTTTTTCATAGTTCGATTATTATGATGCCCATGATACTTGTCACTTGAGATTGGAAAGGGTGGTCCAGTTTTATGTAATCTTATGTAACCGTGACCACCATTTGCTTATGAATGGGGTATAACTTCTTAACATTCAAATGACGATTTGTTTTTTCAAATAACAACATTTTATGATTGTATTCATATTTGTAACACTTCAACTTTATATCTATAACATGTTACTGGTTATTTCAAGAATTATATTCATGTCTTTTTCTATATAACTAACACATGACACTAGCCCGCCCATCGGGCGGGTCATGAAGCTAGTGTGTATATATATATATATATATATATATATATATATATATATATATATATATATATATATATATATATATATATATATAGTTTCTAAATAAAAGAACTTTCAAAATGCCCCCTTAACCTATCAAATAACTTTAAAATTATCCTAAAGTTCTTTTAAAACTATAACAGTCAAAATTAGCCCCGCCGCAACAAACTGTTACCCGACACAACACTCATACCAAAAAGAACGTCGTACGACAACTACAAGTATAGCTTAACACAACATTTGTTTCAAACAAATGCGAATCGTGTCGGCAAAAAACATACCACGATCTTACAAAGAGAAGCCCCACCCAAACATTATTCGTAAATAATTATAGCAAAAATTCCTCGAAAATTCCCGCTGCAACGCAGCGGGCACCTTCCCACTTGTTTTCACATAAAGAGAATCTATACAATAGTACAATTTCTTATTATTAACCTCGTTGTAGTTATTATTTTAGTACCATTTTATACCTTCTGTCAATCTTAAAGCTTATCAACTTTTCAGAAAATTTTCCTTAAACCTCTAAATAACAAATTAAAGATACCATTGTTGCAGATGATAGTAGGGGATACAAGACATTCATTTCATCTCTTTAAAAACCCCACTCACATTCATGATTTATTTCATCTCTTAAAAAACCCCACACCAGAATATTGTGTCAAAAGAGGAATTCACCAGAATATTGGGTCTTTTCTATTAAGAAAAAGAAAAAAATGGAGAAGGAAAGAAAGCCAAAGAGTAAGTTAAATGAATTGTGTCAAAAGAAGGGTTGGAATTCTCCAGAATATTCATGCACAAAAGGGGTCAAAATCGTAACCCAACTTTTCGAGCTTCTGTTGTGGTCAATGGATCAAAGTTTACTTCTTCGGAATATTCTAAGAGTTATAAAGTTGCACAACACGATGTTGCTGAAATTGCGCTTTCGCAATTATCTTCTCGTATGAATCTCTTATTTGCATTTGCATTTTTAGAGAAGTTGTTGAAATGTTATTAAGTTTTCCTTTGTGTTTGATTTAGTTGCATACAAATGGAGTCGATAGTTGGTTGTCAAGTGACTCAAGTCTCATAGAAGCCAATGTCATTTTTTAGCTAGATGCTTAATGTGATATACGACTACTATACGAGTAACTACTTACATATATACCCACTAAAAGTTGTATTACATGTTTAACTTGCATTATAAATCATGCATTGGAAACTTGTATTTTGGGAGAATATGTAAATAGATACTTATATCGATGTGTGAACATGAGTTTAGTGGTTATATATGCAATAGCAGGAACAACAACTTCCCTAGCTTCTCCTCTTTGAATTGCACGTTTGACCTTCGCTTCCTTGAAGCGGTCGATCGATTCTCTCAGTCGGATGCTCTGATTGGAGTTGTTCTTACTAAAGTCAAACACGGTGATTTCTGACTCCTTCATCCCCCCAAATCCACCGTAGTTGCACGCACACGAAATCAGATCGGTGATGCAACTGCACTCCCTCTTTTTAATCATCGATCCTCCTCCTCCTTGTTCAAATTCAGCCATTTGTTGGCGTTGTGGTGCTACTAGTAGGTGGTTTTGTGGTTGTTGTTCTAGTAGTGGTTGTTGTTGTGGTTCTAGATCTGCCATTGAGAATTTGAATTTTTTTTTGGTTTTTGGCGGGAAGGTTTTAAGGAAGTAGTAACAAATTGAGTTGAGGAGATGAAAATGAAGAAAGTGTGTGTTTGGTGTGTGTGAGTGTGTGTGTGTGTGTGCGCACCTCACTCTTCCTACCTCTTTTAATACTTTGCGCCTTCCTTTTTTACCACCACTTACTAGAACCTTCCCATTTTTACCAACTAGTTCCTAAAGGGCATGTTTGGTATCACAATCAAAGTTATATATACGTTTGTTTTGCACCATAGTATGAGTTTGGGGTTTTTTTTTACTTGATATCACTCAACATCACATGTTTTATATTCATTTTCACTTTTACCCGCCAAATGAAATTCATCAAACCAAACAACAACAATCGAAATGATACATTTAGGGCCCGTTTGGTTTGTAAGTGGGATTGAAACTGGATTAGGATTTTAGAAAGGTTTGAAAGAAAAGGATGAAAGAGAAAATTAAAAAATGTTTAAAAGTAGAAAAATTTGATTGGTTAGACTAAAAAGTAAAAGTAAAAAGTAAGTAAAAAAAATTAATAATATGTGGCTTTAAATATTTATCGAACAAAATAAAAAGATTTGATTGGTTGGATTCATTACTGATCTGAAAGATGTTGTTGGAAAATTGGAAATCTTTAAAGGTAAATAAATACACGTCAGACCATATTATATATATATATTGGTTAAGCAAAACTTTAATAATTTTTAGTCGTTGTTGCCGATCATCCTCTGTAGGATATACCACCTTAAGAAAATCTGTTAGAAATTGATCCTTTAATGGAAAAGGGGAATAAGTCTTCGATCCCGAATTAACACATGATTTGGCATATATTATTGAAAAGAGCGAATTGGTTTATAGATCAGTTCAACTTTAAGCGTAATATAGCCTCAACAATCATTGTTATCCATCTAATGATGCAGATTACAAAAATTGGTTTGCTATAATGTGATTTCTACTATAGTCGATTAGCCCTGTTAGGACTAGTAATTGTAGCTTCTTATCATAAACAGTGTCTATTTTAAATTCAAAGAAATCAAGAACAGAAAACTTAAATATAAGAAATGGATCTGTAAGATATGACAAAAAGAGTTTTTTATTATTATTTTTATTTATTTATTTATTTTTAATTAGCCCTTTAACCCACAGAAGTTACATACTTTATGTAACCGTTGGTTAGGATAGAACACAGTAATATCTAGAACACATATCTAAACCCATGTTTACCCATCGATATAAGTATAGTTAAGGGGAATTGCATATATTTTAACTAAACCCATGTTCACCCATCGATATAAGTATTTATTTGCATATTTTCCCAAAATACAAGTTTTCAATGTATGATTTACAATGCAAGTTAAACATGTAATACAACTTTTATTGGGTATATATGTAAGTAGTTACTCGTATAGTAGTCGTATATCACATTAAGCATCTAACAAAAAAATGACATTGGCTTCTATTAGACTTGAGTCACTTGACAACCAACTATCGTCTCCATTTGTATGCAACTAAATCAAACATAAAGGAAATCTTAATAACATTCAACAACTTCTCTAGATATGCAAAAGCAAATAAGAGATTCATAAGAGAAGATAATTGCGTAAGCACAATTTCATCAACATCGTGTTGCGGAGCTTTATAACTCTTAGAATATTCTGAAGAAGTAAACTTTGATCCATTGACCACCACAGAAGCTCAAAAAGTTAGGTTATTGATGCGTGGGTTTTGCAACCTTCGCAATAGGTTTTACCTCTCAAGGGATATTGAGAAGCTTACAACCCCCACCAGGCAGTGTACCTGACCGATGTAGTATAGTGAAGTGGCAAGTACCGGGGGATTGATCGTTCTCTCGGGTAATAGTGTCGTTAGGATTGAAAACTACTCTAATTTAGGTCTAAGGGTTGAGGGATGATTCTTTTTGTATTTTTTTTTTATGTTTTATGAAAGCAAGTAAAAATCTCGGGTATTTAGAAGAGTGGGCGGAATTAGTTGCTAATCAACTAACCCAAATATCTACTAATGCAAATAAAATAAAATAACAAGAAAATAAAATTGGTCGTGAGACTTATATGGAGAAAAGTGTGTTTACTTAGATTTCCTTACTCCCTAGCTATCGTTTACCGGTTAATTGGTTTGTTACAATTGTGTGGATGACGGGTTGTATTCCCTTAAACCATTCGTAGGGCCGTGTACGATCTTCCCTAACTCTATAAGCTCCTACTTCACTCCTATGTCGAGCAGACTAAAAGCTCTTAACATGGGATCACTAGAATTCGCTTATGCATTAAATACAACCATATAATCGTAGTACACATCTGATTCATGTTTCTTAAGACGTTCAAGCAAGTTACCGTATAGGAGGTTAGCCAGTTTTCTTAAGCCTAACATCGACATCACCCACCCACAACAATCAATAACAAACCAACAAGTAATCAATAGCTAGGTTTCATTAGATCTAAGCAAACACAAGAAAAACCTAGCCTAGCATGTTAAAGTAAAGACAAGCATAAGATATAATCAAGCAACACATAGACATATTGATTGATTTGAAAGGAGACTTATCTTTAATTGAACATGAATGATTCAAAGGTGAAAAACCCCTGAAAATACAGCAAACCACGACCTAGGGTTTATCCCTAAAGTTCTTCCAAAAGTTACACACCTAATGAATGAAAATTAGAAAACTATATATAGATTTTACAACTTGACGGCGTCACGTTTTAGCTCGTGACGCCGTTACCTCGCCGCCAAAACTCTCCTCAGATTGCTCAGATCCACTCTTGACGCCGTCCCTCTTTAAAAGTCTCTGGGAGATCCATCTCTCTTTATGTTATAACGTGACGGCCTTGGTGAAATAACACGTGACGCCGTCACGTGTAAAAGCTACAAAATCTTTCTGGCCCGTCAAGTGTAAAAATTATCCACCTCTTTGTCAAAGCGTGACGCCGTCACCTCGTAAAGAGTGACGCCGTCAGGTACAGTTTCCATCATGGTTTTGAGACTTTGTCATTTTCTTCACTTTTATGCTCCAAAAACGTCCAAAATGGTTCCTTTTCCAGATTTCTTTTCCAAAGTACCTAAAATGACAAAAGGAACGATTTAAGGCAATATTTGATCAAATAATTACGGATTAGGACTTAAATGACCCCCTAAAAGCGTAACACTTTTCGCCTCATCAAATACCCTTACACTTGAGATTTGCTTGTCCTCAAGCAAATGCGCTTTTATTCCAATCAAAATATGAGCTTGTTGGGAATTCTGCTAAGTGAGAATTCTACTGATGGTTACTGCTGAAGGAATCTGCTGAAGACACAGATTCTGCTGAAGATGTGATACTGCTGAAGACATAGTTTCAGCATTTTTAGTTTCTGCGGACATAGTAAAACCGCGCATTATGTAATGTAGTTAGGATATGCATGAGTTATTTTAGGAAAAGATAATGCATATCATTTAAAGTTTATAGAATATACGTTTCTTGAGAAACGGTTTAGGTTAGGGTTCCTTCTCTATAAAAGGAACACAAGTTTATGTTCAATGTAACGAACAAGTTTACAAGTTATTAATATATAAAAATCCATAGAGGGTTAAACGTTCTTAGTATTCATTGTTTATGTTTGTATTTGTTTTCCGCATTAGAATACAAGCTTTGGAGATTCTCTATTAGAGTGTTTGTGATTACATAGACACTGCTAAC
>LBNU01022327.1:18005-32586 GCA_014162995.1 Artemisia annua
ATCATGAATTGGCTGTTTGGAATAATGAACTGTAAGCTACTGATCGTTGCTACTGAAGCAGTGATGGTTTTTGCTGAAATAGGATCAAAGAGGTTCTCATTGTTCCAGCTGAAGTTGTTACAGTTGCTTCTCATGGTTTCTACTGAAGTGGAACAAATGTGTCATACATTATTTCTACTGAAGTAAACTACAAACAAGTGCAACAAACGATAAATTCAAGATTGATTCATTCATTCAAGAGCAGAGTTACAGTTTTCAAACAAGTTCAAAAGTAAAGCCTATTCTATTACATATTCAACTACACTATGTCTAACTAGTCCATCATCAGTGCCAAAAGTGTAGATATGCATGTCCAGTACGATGAAGAAGCTGAAGATGAAAATGGAAAGATGGATTGATGAGAACGATGATGAAGATGCTCAAGAACACATCACATTTACAACTGCTCCATCTTTCCCTTCCCTTTGTCATCTCCCTTACCTTCTGAAGCAGGAAGACCAAGAACCACCTCTCTTGATTTTGGAAGTGGAGGGTTAGTCTTCTTAGACCTTGTTTGTGGTCTCTCAGGTGTGGAAGGAGGAAGAAAGGAGGGATCTTCATATTCATCCTCGGAAGATTCCTCATCCGAGGTAAAGAGAAAAGGAGAGACTAGGTCTCTATCTGAAGCAGGATAACCTATCCAAGGGTTTGAATCGTCAGAAGAATCAGAACCAGCAGGAATGGGGGCTTGACTTGGTTCCCCCATCTCATGCTTTCTTTTGCCTCCTTGGTTTATAGTTACTGGATGTGTACTGGGTCATTTAATGGGTGGAAAATAAGTATTCCAACCATCACTAGATGATGATGATGATGATGATGATGAGGAATAAGTTAGATCGATGATCTCAGGATTGGAAGACATGGTTTGGGTTAAAATTGAGGAATGAGGGTTGATGAAAGTTTGGATCTGTTTTATAGGCAAAAGTCAAGGTCAACAGCGTTTAATGATAGTTAGGTGGGAACATATATTTAATATCATACTACTGTAGCCATTCTACGGATTGCATGGTTCCTGCGGAAACCAGTTCCTGCTGATAGGAGTTTCTGCTGATTGTGGTATCTGCTGATAAAATTATTATATCTTTTCAGAGGTATCTACAATATGCATACATGTTTGAATGACTGTCTATGAAAGAAAAGTTCAGAGTTTTATTCATGTTCATAAAAAGGAAAATACATTGATCCTATCATCTAAACAAAACACAATTTAAAACCTAATCCATCTTCCTCTTGCCTTTACCCTTGGGGTCAGAAGTGCCTTCACCATCTCTCATGTTCTTCAGCACTTTCTCCACATCTTTGGACTTTGTCTCAGGGGTCCATAGCCTCTTACAAACAAGCCCCAATACTTGGGGAGGTGGTTTTTCCAATCTCTTGTGCTCTTGAGGAACTGGAATAAGCCTCATCCCAGCCACAACACGCTCCATCTCCTCTGTTAGAAGCTTTGAAAGAGGTGTACGTTCAGAAGGTCCTTCATTGACATCCTCATAGAACAATAACTCAGAAGTATCTGAATCAGATGTATCTGAGTCAGAGGATGGAAAAGGTAAAGGTGGTGCTGGTGGTGCTGGTGGAGGAGGAGGAGCTGGTACATCATGTCGACGTTTGCGTGCCTCTTCCTTGGTTCTCCAACCACGGATTCTTCTCACTGGCATTGTATGTGGTGGTGGAATAGGCATTGGTTGTGGTGGTGGTGGTAGATCATTGTGCTCTGATGAATCTGAATCAGAAGATATGTATATAATATTCATGGTGTGATTTTGGGTGTAAAAGTGGTTATTCAATGGTTGATTATGATTAAGTATGATTTGAGAGGTATTTATAAAACTGATTGGGCTTTTAAGACGTTTAATGAAGCGTCAGTTCCAAAAGGTGGGAGTGGATGACAGCCTGTTATAGATACTGCGGATTGACCATGGGATTCTACGGATTGACTTACCAATCTGCTGATGGGTAAAAAGTGTGTTTTATTTTGGGTAAGTTATAAAGTCAAAATTAGTCAAACGATTCTCTAAAGATTCGTTGTCAACTAACCCCCACGATTCTTGGTAACTTCTTTATATAACCAATCGTGTGTATCCCACTCCAAAATAACTACATCCCACTCGTTATAAATTCAAACCCATTTCTAACCTCTCAAGATCATTTCTTTCTCATAATTTCACTATGGCAAACCTTGTGTTTAAAAGTGAACATAACCTAATTGCTTTTCTGGGTAAAGTTAAAGGAAAAGAAGTGTTTGAACCGATGGTAGATTTCTTGAAAAGGTCTAATCTTCACTTTGCTCTGACACATTGTCCGGATCTAGTGTATGAATCATTGGTCACACAATTTTGGAATTCGGCTGTGGTAGCAGAAGCTGAGACTGAAATTGTTGCTTGGATTGATGGGAAAAAGTATGTGGTCACTGAGTCATTGATCCGCAGCAAACTTCAATTAAAAGATGCGGATGGTGAATATCATGAAGATAAGTCTGTGATACTTCCAGCGTTGAGAGCTATTGGTTATCAAGGGGATGGCAAGGTGTGGTACAAGAAGCTCTTTTGCCCAAAATGGAAGTTTCTGGTGCATACCTTGTTGAAGTGCATGAGTAATAAGACAGGAGGTCTGGATCAATTTTCTACTCATGTGGCGTGTGCTGTTGCTAATATCTCCAAGGGTACCAATTTTAATTTTTCTAGATATATTTTTAGGGCCATGATTAGTAATATTCAGGCTGTTAAAAATAAATTTTATATGTACCCTAGGTTTCTTCAAATCATCATAGGTATTGAAACAGTAGATAGAACACACACACCTGTTAATGAAATAGCTTCTAAAGTGTTTTCAAACATGGAAAGTGGTTTTTCTGGCACCCATTGGCCTCTACCTCCAGCTATGTTGCCTACTGGTGACAATGCTGATGCAGCTGAAGGTGATAATCCACCTAGTCCTCATGCTGCTGAAGGTGGTATTCCACCTATTCCTGAAGCTGCTGATGCAAATGCATCCGCAGCTAAGGATGCTGCTGGTACATCTCATGCTGCTGAGGCTTCAACCTCAGTGGCTGCTGATGAACAGCAGGTGGTTTCTCCTAGGCCTATTGCTCCTGATGAGCATTCTGCTGATCCTCTGGAACCAGCCACTAATGCTGGTGAAGGATCTGCTGACCCTAGGAATGTAGAACAGACACCCATGACTGACCAGTTTGGTGACTTTGATGAGTTCTTTGACACATTTGCTACTGAACCTAATACTGAGACACCAATATTCACTGCACCTCAGACTTCTAGCCCAGCTAGAGAGGTCTTGATTGATACCACCACTACTGGTGATGATGTTCATATGTCTCCTAACAGGTCCAATGAAGCTCCCCAAACCTCTGGTAAACCAGATGGTACAGCTGAGGACCCCATTTCACTAACCACTGTCTATAAGTTGCTAAACAGGTATGTTGCACAAGTTGGTGACTTGGAAAGAGAGTTACTGCAGACCAAAACAAATCTTGGGGGTCAAATAAGTGAACTGACAGAGAGAGTCAAGGTTTTGGAAGCTCAACTGGCAAACAAAAAGAAAAGAAAATTTGTGGTTGATTCAGAGGATGAGTTGGAGGTTCCTGCTGCGACTGCAACAAAGGGATCTGCCTCTCTTGATCCTCTTCATATGTTGGCTGAAGCTACAGAGGTTGAACTCTCTCCATCTCCAAAACCTGCAACTGCTGACACTCCTAAGGTGCTGAGTCCAAGTATAGGTCCAAAAGAGCAGTCTGGTGCTGCTGATGCTGGTGTTCAATTCATGGATATTGATCATGATGATACTTCTGTCAAGTTGCCTTCTCCTGATCATCTTGATACTTCTGACTATGTTTCTGCATCTGCTGAACCTGCAAAGCCTTCTTCTCCAAAGATTCATGATGCTGCACCTTCTTCTGCTGATAAGCTGTTTGAGGCTACTGAACAAGCTCAAATTCATGTGGTAGATCAGGATCTTGGTACAGATGAGATCACTAAGGAGGAAGTACTTGCCCAAGAGAGACTTTTTGAGATACATGAGGAGTTTCAGAACAGTCAAGCTTTGGCTGAACAAGAATAGGCAAAACTAAATGCAGAGGTTGAAAGAGTACAGGCTACTTATGTGTCTACCTTACCACCAGAAAGAAGAAAAGAGCTGGATGCCATGGCAGCTGAGTTTGATGAGAATGACTGGATGAATATTGGAGCTCAAATTGCTTCCAATGCTTCTCTTACTAGGGATCTAATGGGTGCTAATGCTACCACTGATGACATTGTTGCCTTGCTAAGAAAGAAGAATAAAGAAGAGGATGCAAAGAAAACCAAAGCTAAATTGGCTAAACCTCCTACTCAAGCTGAAATCACTCATACTATGAGAGTGGTGGTGAAAAATATGAGTCCAGCTGTGTTTAATTCTGGATGGAGTAAAGCCAAGGTTTGGAATATGCCTCATGAGAAACTGGTGCGTGCTTATAACTACATTATGTCTATAAGCCAGAAGAAATCTGTTCAGCAAACACTTGAGGAACCACCTTCTAAAAGGCTGAAGTCTACACATGAGACTCCTGCTGATACACCTCCTCCTACTAAATCTTCTGGTCTATCTGATAAGGGAAAGGCTCCTATGGTTCATACAGGACCAGTTACTAGGCAAAGAACAAAGAAGCAAATTATAGAGGATCTATTAAGTGAGGAAGCTATTCAGAGGATGCTAGAAGATGACAAGGCTGATCTTGCAAGGGCAATAGAGGCTAGAGCTAATATTGATGTGCCTAAGGATGCTGCTACTTCAGTATCTGTTCCTGCTGAAACACCTTCAGCAGTTCCAGATCCTGCTCAGACATCTTCAGCAGTTCCAGATCCTACTGAGCAATCTGTTCCTGCTGAAGCATCTACAGATGTTCCTGCTGAAGCATCTACAGATGTTCCTGCTGACCCTTCAGTACCTGACTCAACTCTAGTTAAATCTGAGCCAGATACTACTGATGCATCTTCTACTGCCACAAGAAGGAAGACTCAGGGTAGGAAGAGACCTCCTACTAGTTTGGTTACTCCCTTAGATGATTCTGAATATATTGAGGTTGAGGAAGATGATGGTGAAGATCCTATTCATCATGTTCCTTTGGTTAGTTGGGAGGTTCAACCAGTTCAATACAAGGATCAGGACATCAATGTTATCCACAGAGCAGATGGGACAGTTAAATATTTCTCTTTTCTGAGTGAAATTTTAACTTTTGTGGATAGACAGGATCTGCTGAATATGTATACTTGGGTCACCTCCTTTTATAAGAACAAAGAACCTACTGGGAGTGGTATGTATTTGAGAGGAGATTTGACTGTGTTGTTTGATTCAAATTTTCATCTTAGTAGAGGCTTTGATGTTTGGATGGGACAGTCAAGATGGGAGGTTTCTAATTGGAAATTTTATCCTCTACCCAATGTTCATGTGTTGTCTACTGATGCTGGCAAGGTTCTCTACATGTGTGCTGAGATTACCTATCCCATCTCTCTAAGGATTCTGAATCAAATGTTGGAGATGAAGCTGCTTGTTCCTTGTGATGTGTGTGGCAATGACATGACTCATGCTGAGCAATTGGTTAAAGCTATAAGGAGAAGTATTCAGTTCAAAATGGGTATGAAAGCACAGCATGGAGTCACCATTGATACTTCTTTGGGGTAATTGTTGTATATCTGTCTTTTATTTCTTAGTAAAAAAAAGTGTTTTATTGTACTAACTGTTTGCCGGTTTGTTGTATAGTAACTCTATTGATGGTTTTCAACTCACCTGATGTGACTTGTGTCCATCAAAGAGTTGGCTAGTCCAAAGGGTACAGCTTTGGTAAAGACACATCAAATCTGTTGATAGCTGTAATGGTTTGCTCAAAACCATAGGGTACTCAACTCACCCATGCTTCATTGCTGAGAGTTGAATGGTCATCAATTCACCATGGATCTTATTCTATGAAAATCCTAAGAATTGACTAGCCCATAAGTATATGGCTTGTGGTAAAGGCAGTGGAAATCCATATTGGTTATCAATTCACCAAGGATGTTTCCTTTAAGAATTGGCTAGTCCTGAGCAAACGGCTACAGGTAAAGACAAATCAAATCCGTTTATAGTTGATGATTTACTAAAAATCATATGGTTATCAGTGTACCATGGTTTTCGAACTTAAACATTTGGCTACTCCAGTAGTGATGGCTATTGGTAAAGAGACATCGAATCCATTATTTTCAATGATTCACACCTGGATGTGATGAGAATAGTATGAAACTAATATGTTTTGATGTATCTAATGTCATAGGTTGCTGCAAAGATATGGTGTTTCAAACTTATTCATCATAGAGATGTCATCTTTTTGGTTCTTTGCTGCTAATGTTTGAAGACAATCCTCTTTACATTCTTGTGATTACTGATCTATCAAGGAATCTTGAACTTAACCCTGTCAAATTCAAGATTAGGGGAGGATTGTTGGGAATTCTGCTAAGTGAGAATTCTACTGATGGTTACTGCTGAAGGAATCTGCTGAAGACACAGATTCTACTGAAGATGTGATACTGCTGAAGACATAGTTTCAGCATTTTTAGTTTCTGCGGACATAGTAAAACCGCGCATTATGTAATGTAGTTAGGATATGCATGAGTTATATTAGGAAAAGATAATGCATATCATTTAAAGTTTATAGAATATACGTTTCTTGAGAAACGGTTTAGGTTAGGGTTCCTTCTCTATAAAAGGAACACAAGTTTATGTTCAATGTAACGAACAAGTTTACAAGTTATTAATATATAAAAATCCATAGAGGATTAAACGTTCTTAGTATTCATTGTTTATGTTTGTATTTGTTTTCCGCATTAGAATACAAGCTTTGGAGATTCTCTATTAGAGTGTTTGTGATTACATAGACACTGCTAACGATCAACAAGAGCTACAAGATCTATCAAGGATACATAGATTCAACAGAGCTAGGGGTCATCTAACACTAATATAAAAGTAATTACAACAAATAGTCATTCCACCCTAGTCATAACAAGCACGGAAATCATATACTAGCACCTCAAAAATAGTGTTTGGATACTCTCATCTCTCGGGTGTTATAAACCTATATAACTAAATGGAAATGGAAAAATATCACTCACTACCTGTCATAGCAAATAGATTACCATAGGCTTGGGAAAGGATCAAAAACCTCCTCCACTAGGCGTAAGCACCTAAGATAAACTATCAAAGAGGGCTTTTCAAGGGTTGTAATGTTAGGTGTAGGGATATGATAAACACGGTTTGTTGGAATAAATGGGTATTTTTAGTGGTGGCGAGTTAATTATTTTGATCAAATACATGCACAATGTGACGTTGCTAAGCCAAGACTCGACTCGACTTAAGCTAATAAGAAAATAACATAAATATAAATAAAAATAAAAGGAAACGGGGTGGTAGTCCGTATGTTTTTTTTCTACTTTTCTTTTTCCAATTTTTTTTTCGTTTTTCTTGTTTTTCGATTTTTTTTCATACACTCTTGCCCTACCATCCAAAATAATACATCATAGGGGCCTCGGTTCTCCCCTTACACTTGAACTTTTACATACTTTACAATTAACTATTCTAATGACTCGAATTAAGATAACTGAAAAAATCGGAGTACTTTAAAACATTAACGCACATATGGGGGTAATAATTGACTTCTTCCCCATTAATCCATTACATTAGTACTTTACCCATGAGTCCCAATCGTCCCAAAACAATATGTACAAGGATATGACTCGACTTAGCAACCATGTAATCAATTAGACAATTAACTAAGGGTTTAAACAAATGTTGTCACAATAATGCACTAAATATGAGTGCATACGAGGTAGGCTAAGGCGATTTGGGTGTACATTTAGGGTGGATTGTAAACAAATTCTTCCTTTAAGTAAAATGCTTAAAGTTAGAAATGAAAAGATAGACTCTGAGGGGTGTACTAGGGGTATCGTGTACTAAAAATGAGTACAACACTAAGGTGTGGGAGAATTACTTGACCAATGAAGCCAATGTAATTATATTGCGGGTGTAAAACATGGGTTATCCTAATGTCTCTTATCACGTAGTAAATCTAACTACACGAATGTAGTCTCACTTGTGGATTTGGGATGGTCACTAACGCAAGTTCTAGAATCTAATTACTACCGGTACACACACAAGCACCAACAATGAATGCTTTTCCTAACAATTCTAGGGGCGAACCTCACATATTTTGGGGGAAATTTTTTTGAGTGGTACGGTTTTTGTGCTAGTAATACAACTCCTATCCATGAGACGCTTATTATGCCTAAAGTTTCACTCCTATATGTTGTAAAAAAAATTTAAATTTGGCGCTAAAATTGCCCTAACAAATATTTCTCTCAGTTTTATTACACATCTACCGTTAAACAAAAGAAAAAATCAAGTGTAATAGCATTTTCTAAGGTGTCTTCATTTACCCCTCTTACACTTAAACCGAACATTGTCCCCAATGTTCACATAAAAGATGCAAAAGTAAAGAAAATGAAAGAATGAAACAAATACTCCCCTGATTCATTTAATGTGGATCGTGTGGTAACATGGTTAAATCTTCTTCCAAGATGATGTGATATCTTCAAGATCAAAGCGACGCCAAAAACTTGATGTCATGAACTTGATTCCATGTTCATCTTCTTGTCCAATGTAACCTGTTAAACCTGAGAAAACAATCTAGGCAAACTTTGCATAAAATCGGCGGCAAAATCTATATAGGGATATAATGCTTGTGGAATGAAAGTTTTGCAGATTTCTGGAATTAATGATGCAGTAATTTTTATAATCCGGCAGAAAAACTAAATTTTAAAAACTTTTTCTTGAATCAGTACCTGACGCCGTCAAGTTTTAAAGCCTGACGCCGTCAGAATTGATCTGACAAAATTCTTATGTTTAGTTTCCGGAAAATTTCTGGAAAAACAAATACCTTAACTCCTGGAATCCTGCAAAATTTCATTATGACTCGATACAAGCATTTGACTCAAACAAATACTAGTATGTATATTCATTTTATATTGCTACAATTCATGTTCAATTCGTTCTTATAAACAAATTTGGATTTCCCTTACACTTATTTTTTGCAAAATACCTTTATATGTAGTTAAAACGAAGTTAAAAACAAAATAAAGCATTTTCACAATGTAGTTTGAAACATGAATTGTTAGTAATAAAAATAAAACATACATACGGAAACAAATAAAATCAAATAAACAAANCGACTTAAGCTAATAAGAAAATAACATAAACATAAATAAAAATAAAAGGAAACGGGGTGGTAGTCCGTATGTTTTTTTTCTACTTTTCTTTTTCCAATTTTTTTTTCGTTTTTCTTGTTTTTCGATTTTTTTTCATACACTCTTGCCCTACCATCCAAAATAATACATCATAGGGGCCTCGGTTCTCCCCTTACACTTGAACTTTTACATACTTTACAATTAACTATTCTAATGACTCGAATTAAGATAATTGAAAAAATCGGAGTACTTTAAAACATTAACGCACATATGGGGGTAATAATTGACTTCTTCCCCATTACTCCATTACATTAGTACTTTACCCATGAGTCCCAATCGTCCCAAAACAATATGTACAAGGATATGACTCGACTTAGCAACCATGTAATCAATTAGACAATTAACTAAGGGTTTAAACAAATGTTGTCACAATAATGCACTAAATATGAGTGCATACGAGGTAGGCTAAGGCGATTTGGGTGTACATTTGGGGTGGATTGTAAACAAATTCTTCCTTTAAGTAAAATGCTTAAAGTTAGAAATGAAAAGATAGACTCTGAGGGGTGTACTAGGGGTATCGTGTACTAAAAATGAGTACAACACTAAGGTGTGGGAGAATTACTTGACCAATGAAGCCAATGTAATTATATTGCGGGTGTAAAACATGGGTTATCCTAATGTCTCTTATCACGTAGTAAATCTAACTACACGAATGTAGTCTCACTTGTGGATTTGGGATGGTCACTAATGCAAGTTCTAGAATCTAATTACTACCGGTACACACACAAGCACCAACAATGAATGCTTTTCCTAACAATTCTAGGGGCGAACCTCACATATTTTGGGGGAAATTTTTTTGAGTGGTACGGTTTTTGTGCTAGTAATACAACTCCTATCCATGAGACGCTTATTATGCCTAAAGTTTCACTCCTATATGTTGTAAAAAAATTTAAATTTGGCGCTAAAATTGCCCTAACAAATATTTCTCTCAGTTTTATTACACATCTACCATTAAACAAAAGAAAAAATCAAGTGTAATAGCATTTTCTAAGGTGTCTTCATTTACCCCTCTTACACTTAAACCGAACATTGTCCCCAATGTTCACATAAAAGATGCAAAAGTAAAGAAAATGAAAGAATGAAACAAATACTCCCCTGATTCATTTAATGTGGATCGTGTGGTAATATGGTTAAATCTTCTTCCAAGATGATGTGATATCTTCAAGATCAAAGCGACGCCAAAAACTTGATGTCATGAACTTGATTCCATGTTCATCTTCTTGTCCAATGTAACCTGTTAAACCTGAGAAAACAATCTAGGCAAACCTTGCATAAAATCGGCGGCAAAATCTATATAGGGATATAATGCTTGTGGAATGAAAGTTTTGCAGATTTCTGGAATTAATGATGCAGTAATTTTTATAATCCGGCAGAAAAACTAAATTTTAAAAACTTTTTCTTGAATCAGTACCTGACGCCGTCAAGTTTTAAAGCCTGACGCCGTCAGAATTGATCTGACAAAATTCTTATGTTTAGTTTCCGGAAAATTTCTGGAATAACAAATACCTTAACTCCTGGAATCCTGCAAAATTTCATTATGACTCGATACAAGCATTTGACTCAAACAAATACTAGTATGTATATTCATTTTATATTGCTACAATTCATGTTCAATTCGTTCTTATAAACAAATTTGGATTTCCCTTACACTTATTTTTTGCAAAATACCTTTATATGTAGTTAAAACGAAGTTAAAAACAAAATAAAGCATTTTCACAATGTAGTTTGAAACATGAATTGTTAGTAATAAAAATAAAACATACATACGGAAACAAATAAAATCAAATAAACAAACAAGCAAACAAATAAAGCTTGGGTTGCCTCGCAAGAAGTGCTTTCTTTATTAACGAGTCTTGTAGCTAGACTCAAAGTCACTCTACATTTTCTTTTTCAACTTTCGCGCCAACTCAAAACTCTTAATCCAATTTTCATCACGCTTGTATTCAGGGCCTAAATTCATGCAGCCTGAATAGTATGTCTGCTTCCTCTCATAGTAAACATCATCACTAATTCCGTCATCTTTAATCTCATAGGGTCGAATCACATCGACTGGTAAATTCTCGATGTCCTTCAATTCTACCCTCATGTGAGGCATCATAAAAGTGATCTTTTCTGTCCCATCAGTAAACTGAACTGTTCCCTTATCATGATCACAATGTATCTCAGTTGCCTCAACAAAAGGTCGCCCTAGAACAATTTCTCCTAAATATGGGTCTATAATACATCTAACATCTTCGAGGATAACAAAGTCGCATTGATAAGTGAAGTTCCCTATAAAGATGTGTACCCCTTCTATCCTCCTTACAAAATTACACCGTCGCTTAGGGTTATAAGTGTCTTTTCTGGGGTTTAACCTTTCATTCATAATCCAGTTGCAGTAGAGCCTAGACATAATATTCATGGGTGCTTTTAAGTCAATGTATGTATGCTCTCTAAACAAGTATCCAACCATGCAAAGAACTTTGATGTTTCTATAGTTATGCTTCCTAATCCATGGCTTCTTCCTATATTTCAAGGGACACGGGTGTTGTAAGAGGAATCTATGGTAATTTAATTCCTCAGGGGTTGGGGAAAGATTTGTGAACTCAACTTTCATTTGGAGTGGTTTATTGAGTTTCTTAAATGTGTTAATTTCCCTCTCTCTTCTTTTATGCGCTACAAGCCTCTTGCTAACTTCTAAACGCCGATTCTCAAAATCCATGGAGACAACCCTAATACGAACAGAGACACAAAAAAATAGACCAAAGAAAACCTAGAAAAGTAAAACAAAAATCTCACTAGAAAGGAATCTAGTGAGTAGACCTAAGTAAAAATAAAATTTCAACCTAAGCAATAACTATTCCCCGGCAGCGGCGCCAAAAACTTGATGTGTGGGTTTTGCAACCTTCGCAATAGGTTTTACCTCTCAAGGGATCTTGAGAAGCTTACAACCCCCACCATGCAGTGTACCTGACCGATGTAGTATAGTGAAGTGGCAAGTACCGGGGGATTGATCGTTCTCTCGGGGAATAGTGTCGTTAGGATTGAAAACTACTCTAATTTAGGTCTAAGGGTTGAGAGATGATTCTTTTTGTATTTTTTTTATGTTTTATGAAAGCAAGTAAAAATCTCGGGTATTTGGAAGAATGGGCGGAATTAGTTGCTAATCAACTAACCCAAATATCTACTCATGCAAATAAAATAAAATAACAAGAAAATAAAATTGGTCGTGAGACTTATATGGAGAAAAGTGTGTTTACTTAGATTTCCTTACTCCCTAGCTATCTTTTACCGGTTAATTGGTTTGTTACAATTATGTGGATGACGGGTTGTATTCCTTTAAACCATTCGTAGGGCCGTGTACGATCTTCCCTAACTCTATAAGCTCCTACTTCACTCCTATGTCGAGCCGACTAAAAGCTCCTAACATGGGATCACTAGAATTCGCTTATGCATTAAATACAACCATATAATCGTAGTACAAATCTGATTCATGTTTCTTAAGACGTTCAAGCAAGTTACCGTATAGGAGGTTAGCCAGTTTTCTTAAGCCTAACATCGACATCACCCACCCACAACAATCAATAACAAACCAACAACAAGTAATCAATAGCTAGGTTTCATTAGATTTAAGCAAACACAAGAAAAACCTAGCCTAGCATGTTAAAGTAAAGACAAGCATAAGATATAATCAAGCAACACATTGACATATTGATTGATTTGAAAGGATACTTATCTTTAATTGAACATGAATGATTCAAGAGTGAAAAACCCCTGAAAATACAGCAAACCACGACCTAGGGTTTATCCCTAAAGTTCTCCCAAAAGTTACACACCTAATGAATGAAAATTAGAAAACTATATATAGATTTTACAACTTGACGGCGTCACGTTTTAGCTCGTGACGCCGTCACCTCGCACCCAAAACTCTTCTCGGATTGCTCAGATCCACTCTTGATGCCGTCCCTCTTTAAAAGTCTCTGGGCCGTCTCTCTTTAAGTTATAACGTGATGGCCTTGGTGAAATAACACGTGACGCCGTCACGTGTAAAAGCTTCAAAATCTTCCTGGCCCATCAAGTGTAAAATTATCCACCTTTTTGTCAAAGCGTGACGCCGTCACCTCGTAAAGAGTGACGCCATCAGGTACAGTTTCTAGCATGGTTTTGAGACTTTGTCGTTTTCTTCACTTTTATGCTCCAAAACGTCCAAAATGCTTCCTTTTCTAGATTTCTTCTCCAAAGTACCTAAAATGACAAAAGGAAGGATTTAAGGCAATATTTGATCAAATAATTATGGATTAGGGCTTAAATGACCCCCTAAAAGCGTAACACTTTTACGCCTCATCAGTTATGATCTTGACCCCTTTTGTGACATGAATATTCTGGTGAATTCCAGCCCTTCTTTTGACACAATTCATTTAACTTACTCTTTGGCTTTCTTTCCTTTTCCATTTTTTTTTCTTTTTCTTAATAGAGGAGACCCAATATTCTGGTGAATTCCTCTTTTGACACAATATTCTGGTGTGGAGTTTTTTAAGAGATGAAATAAATCATGAATGTGAGTGGGGTTTTTAAAGAGATGAAATGAATGTCTTGTATCCCCTACTCTCATCTGCAACAATGGTATATTTAATTTGTTGTTTAGAGGTTTAAGGAAAATTTTCTGAAAAGTTGATAAGCTTTAAGATTGATAGAAGGTATAAAATGGTACTAAATAATAACTACAACGAGGTTAATAAAAAAAATTGTACTTGATGCGCGGGATTGCGACCACGCACTAGGGTTTTACCTCTCAAGGGATCTTGAGGAGCTTGCAATCCCCACCAGGCAGTGTACCTGACCGATGTAGTATAGTGTAGTGGCAAGTACCGGGGGATTGATCGTTCTCTCAGGGAATAGTGTCGTTAGGATTGAAAAACTACTCTAATAGGTCTAGGGGTGAGGGAAGATTCTTTTTGTATTTTATATTTTTTTAGGAAAGCAAGTAAACATCTTGGGTTTTGGAATAGTGGGCTGAATTAGTTGCTAGTCAACTAACCCAATTAACTACAAATGCAAATAAAATAAAATAACAAGAAAGTAAATGGTTGTGAAAAATAATAAGGAGAGAAGTGTGTTTACTTAGATTTCCTTACTCCCTAACTATCTTTTACCGATTGATTAGTGTGTATTAATTGCGTGGATGACGGATTGTATTCCTTAATACCATTCGTAGGGGTGTGTACGGACTTCCCCTAACTCTATGA
>LBNU01022327.1:45782-60814 GCA_014162995.1 Artemisia annua
TTAAACTTCAACATGTTTTATAAAACCGTGGGTACGTCAAAAGTATACCAATATTGGGCTTGTTTTGTTCGTTATCGAGAGACCTTTTTGCCAGTATTTTTTTTATTCAAGAAACCGGTAGCGCTTATACTGCCCCAAACATCTGACTGCAAACCAATTATTACAGCCTTAGAATACAACAGAGAATACTGTATGAAGAGGATAATGCATGTTGTGATGGTCATTGAGAAGAGTAATCGGCCACTTAGACCCTCTGCACAAAACATATAAGGTATTAAGAAAGAGGCGGTTAGGTATAATGTTTTATGGAATGGGGGAGATAAGTTTCTAAATAAAAGAACTTTCAAAATGCACCCTTAACCTATCAAATAACTTTAAAATTATCCTAAAGTTCTTTTAAAACTATAACTGTCAAAATTAGCCCCGCCGCAACAAACTGGTACCCGACACAACATTCATTCCAAAAAGAACGTCGTACGACAACTACAAATATAGCTTTACACAACATTTGTTCCAAACAAATACCAATCGTGTCTGCAAAAAACATACCACGATCTTATAAAGAGAAGCCCCACCCAAACATTATTCGTAAATAATTATCGCAAAAAGTCCTCGAAAATTCCCGCTGCAACGCAGCCGGCGCCTTCCCACTTGTTTTCACATAAAAAGAATCTATACAGTAGTACAATTTCTTATTATTAACCTCATTGTAGTTATTATTTTAGTACCATTTTATACCTTGTGTCAATATTAAAGCTTATCAACTTTTCAGAGAATTTTCTTTAAACCTCTAAACAACAAATTAAAGATACCATTGTTGCAGATGATAGTAGGGGATACAAGACATTCATTTCATCTCTTTAAAAACCCCACTCACATTCATGATTTATTTCATCTCTTAAAAAACCCCACACCAGAATATTGTGTCAAAAGAGGAATTCACTAGAATATTGGGTCTCATCTATTAAGAAAAAGAAAAAAAATGGAAAAGGAAAGAAAGCCAAAGAGTAAGTTAAATGAATTGTGTCAAAAGAAGGGTTGGAATTCACTAGAATATTACAAAAGGGGTCAAGATCGTAAACCAACTTTTCAAGCTTCTGTTGTGGTCAATGGATCAAAGTTTACTTCTTCAGAATATTCTAAGAGTTATAAAGCTGCGCGACACGGTGTTGCTGAAATTGCGCTTTCGCAATTATCTTCTCGTATGAATCTCTTATTTGCTTTTGCATTTCTAGAGAAATTGTTGAAATGTTATTAAGTTTTCCTTTGTGTTTGATTTAGTTGCATACAAATGGAGTCGATAGTTGGTTGTCAAGTGACTCAAGTCTCATAGAAGCCAATGTCATTTTTTAGCTAGATGCTTAATGTGATATACGACTACTATATGAGTAACTACTTACATATATACCCACTAAAAGTTGTATTACATGTTTAACTTGCATTGTAAATCATGCATTGAAAACTTGTATTTTGGGAAAATATGCAAATAGATACTTATATCGATGGGTGAACATGGGTTTAGTGGTTATATATGCAATAGCAGGAACAACAACTTCCCTAGCTTCTCATCTTTGAATTGCACGTTCGACCTTCACTTCCTTGAAGCCGTCAATCGATTCTCTCAGCCGGATGCTCTGATTGAAGTTGTTCTCACTAAAGTCAAACATGGTGATTTCTTACTCCTTCATCCCCCCAAATCCACTGCAGTTGCACGCACACGAAATCAGGTCGCTGATGCAACTGCACTCCCTCTTCTTAATCATCGATCCTCCTCCTCCATGTTCAAATTTAGCCATTTGTTGGCGTTGTGGTGCTACTAGCTGGTGGTTTTGTGGTTGTTGTTCTGGTAGTGGTTGTCGTTCCTGTAGTGGTTGTTGTTGTGGTTCTAGATCCGCCATTGAGAATTTGAAATTTTTTTGGTTTTTGGTGGGAAGGTTTTAAGGAAGTAGTAACAAATTGAGTTGAGGAGATGAAAATGAATAAAGTGTGTGTTTGGTGTGTGTGTGTGTGTGCACCTCACTCTTCCTACCTCTTTTTATACTTTGCGCCTTCCTTTTTTACACCCACTTACTAGAACCTTCCTATTTTTACCAACTAGTTCCTAAAGGGCATGTTTGGTATCACAATCAAAGTTATATATACAACGTTTGTTTTGCACCTTAGTACGAGTTTGGGTTTTTTTACTTGATATCACTCAACATCACATGTTTTATATTCATTTTCACTTTTACCGCCCAAATGAAATTCATCAAACCAAACAACAACAATTGAAATGATACATTAGGGCCCGTTTGGTTTGTAAGTGGGATTGAAATTGGATTAGGATTTTAGAAAGGTTTGGAAGAAAATGATGAAAGAGAAAATTAAAAAATGTTTAAAAGTAAAAAAAATTTTGACTGGTTGGACTAAAAAGTAAAAGTAAAAAGTAAGTAAAAAAATTTAATAATATGTGGCTAGAAAAAATTATCAAACAATATAAAAAGATTTGATTGGTTCGATTCATTAATGATCTGAAAGATGTTGTTGGAAAATTGGAAATCTTTAAAGGTAAATAAATACGCGTCACACCATATTTTATAGTGGTTAAGAAAATCTTTAATAATTTTTAGTCATTGTTGCCGATCATCCTCTGTAGGATATACCACCTTAAGAAAATCAGTTAGAAATGGATCCTTCAATGGAAAAGGGGAACAAGTCGTCGATCCCGAATTAACACATGATTTGGCATATATGATTGAAAAGAGCGAATTGGTTTATAGATCAGTTCAACTTTAAGCGTAATACAGCTTCAGCAATCATGGTTATCCATCTAATGATGCAGATTACAAAAATTGGTTTGCTATAATGTGATTTCTACTATAGTCGATTAGCCCTGTTAGGACTAGTAATTGTAGCTTGTTATCATAAACAGTATCTATTTTAAAATCAAAGAAATCAAGAACAGAAAACTTAAATATATTAAATGGATCTATAAGATATGACAAAAAGAGTTTTTTATTACTTTTTATTTATTTATTTATTTTTAATCAGCCGTTTAACCCACAGAAGTTACATACTTTATGTAACCGTTGGTTAGGATAGAACACAGTAATATCTAGAACACAGATCTAAACCAACGTTCACCCATCGACATAAGTATAGTTAAGGGGAATTGCATGTATACCACTAAACCCATGTTCACCCATCAATATAAGTATCTATTTGCATATTTTCCCAAAATACAAGTTTTTAATGCATGATTTATAATGCAAGTTAAACATGTAATACAACTTTTAGTGGGTATATATGTAAGTAGTTACTCGTATAGTAGTCGTATATCACATTAAGCATCTAACTAAAAAATGATATTGGCTTCTGTGAGACTTGAGACACTTGACAACCAATTATCGACTCCATTTGTCTGCAACTAAATCAAACATAAAGGAAAACTTAATAACTTTTCAACAACTTCTCTAGATATGCAAAAGCAAATAAGATATTCATACGAGAAGATAATTGCGAAAGCACAATTTCAGCAATATCGTGTTGCGCAGCTTTATAACTCTTAGAATATTCCGAAGAAGTAAACTTTGATCCATTGACCACCATAGAAGCTCGAAAAGTTGGGTTATGATCTTGACCCCTTTTGTGACATGAAAATTCTAGTGAATTCCAACCCTTCTTTTGACACAATTCATTTAACTTACTCTTTGGCTTTATTTCTTTTTCCATTTTTTTTTCTTTTTCTTAAGAGAGGAGACCCAATATTCTGGTGAATTCCTCTTTTGACACAATATTCTGGTGTGGGGTTCTTTAAGAGATGAAATAAATCATGAATGTGAATGGGGGTTTTTAAAGAGATGAAATGAATGTCTTGTATCCCCTCCTCTCATCTGCAACAATGGTATCCTTAATTTGTTGTTTAGAGGTTTAAGGAAAATTTTCTGAAAAGTTGATAAGCTTTAAGATTGACATAAGCTATAAAATGGTACTAAAAAAATAACTACAACGAGGTTAATAATAAGAAATTGTACTATTGTATAGATTATCTTTATGTGAAAACAAGTGGGAAGGCGACCGTTGCGTTGCAACGGGAATTTTTGAGGAATTTTAAGTGGGAAGGCGCATGCTGCGTTGCAGCGGGAATTTTCGAGGAATTTTTTAGATAATTATTTAGGAATAATGTTTGGGTGGGGCTTCTCTTTGTAAGATCGTGGTATGTTTTTTTGCTGACACGTATTGTATTTTTTTGGAACAAATGTTGCGTGAAGCTCTATTTGCAGTTGTCATACGACGTCCTTTTTGGAATGAATGTTGTGTCGGGTACCAGTGTGTTGCTGTGGGACTAATTTTGACCGTTATAGTTTTAAAAAATCTTTAGGATAATTTTAAAGTTATTACTATTCAACTTATCTATTGCCGTAGCAGTGAGAAAGAAATATGACATGTCATTGTCTAAGGACCACAAGATCAATTTATTAATTCATCTTAACCACAGAAAATCATCTCACATTTTTGGAGCTTTCTGCCTTCTTGATTTTACCCACATTTATAAAACTATTTTAGGATAAGAGCAAATCACTATCATATTCACATCCATAGTTAACTAACTCCCATAAAACATGTGCATTTCAAATCACATATTGGCGCCCATTTTGCTCCAGATATTTGCTCCACAAATCACTATATAAGTAACAATACCTCCAGGGCTTTACTCACACTCACACTACATCCTTATAATCCTATAATCCTTTCACTTCAAAAAAATGGCAAACTATCAAAACGTGGTTACCTTCATTCTCTTTATTTCCTTTAAGTTTAATATGTTGTGAAACTTATATTGATTTTCTTTAACTTTTCAGGCACTACCTTTCGACCTTGATTCGCCTATGGCGATGAAACAACGCAAACGTGAAAACAACCTGCTGAATTGGAAGTTACATACTATTATTGTTATCGAAGATTCAGATGACGAGGTGGTTCGAATGTTAATCTTTAATATGCGGTTTGTATCTTAACTTTCATAAAAAAAAGTTTTGTTTTATTTTTTTAGGATCTCTTCGACTTGGAAGGTGCTTCATATTGTCAAGAAGGTAACAAAGATAACAACAACAACGATGGTACTATTCCGACTGCTGCTATTGTTGGTGATGAAGTAGTTGATGAAGGACCAAATGTAGAACAAAATGCAACACCAACTGTTAATGTAACATTGCTTACTTCACTTAACATATATATTACAAAATGTATTTCTGTCCAGGAAAATGTTGATGATGAAATTGTTCTTGATGATGATGTGCCCAAGCTTGGGTTTAAGAGAAAGAACATACCCCGCGTCAAAATAACTGGAAAAAGAAGATTGTATCAAGTGTTTGATGAAGATGAAAGTGAAGAAGATGAACACAATGAAGATGAAGACACTGAAGATGAATAATAATAAGATATAAAAGTAAATAAGGTAAAAGAATGAAATCAAATACTCCCCTGATTCACTCGGTAGATAAAGGGGTAACATGGTTAGATCTTCTTCTAAGGAAATGAACACTCAAAGCTTCCCTTCCGAAATCTTGTCCAAAATAACCTGTTAAACCTAAGAAAACAAACACGAAAACCTGCATGACATCGGCAGGATAAATCTGTATAAGAATATAATGCTTGTGGAATGAATATTTTTGCAGATTCCTGGAGTTTATAAGTTAGAGATTTTATAAAGCATTTTATGATTCCGGAAGAAAAACAAAACTTTCAAAAAAAATTCCAGAAAACTGAACTTGACGGCGTCAGCCTGGAGCTTGACGCCGTCAGAAGTGATCTGACAGATTTCTCATGTTAAGTTTCCGGAAAATTTCTGGAAAAACTCAATACTTAATTCCTGGAAATCCTGCAAAATATCATTATGACTCGATACAAACATTTGACTCAAACAATTACGAATATGTATGCTAATTTAATATTGTTATGATTCATGTTCATTTGTTCTTATAAACCGATTTAGATTTCCCTTACACTTACCTTTTTGCAAAATACCTTTATATGTAGTTAAGACGAAGTTAAAAACAAAATAAAGCATTTTTACAATTTTGTTTGAAGCATGAATCAATAACAATAAAACATATTCACATCCATAGTTAACTAACTCCCATAAAACATGTGCATTTCAAATCACATATTGGCGCCCATTTTGCTCCAGATATTTGCTCCACAAATCACTATATAAGTAACAATACCTCCAGGGCTTTACTCACACTCACACTACATCCTTATAATCCTATAATCCTTTCACTTCAAAAAAATGGCAAACTATCAAAACGTGGTTACCTTCATTCTCTTTATTTCCTTTAAGTTTAATATGTTGTGAAACTTATATTGATTTTCTTTAACTTTTCAGGCACTACCTTTCGACCTTGATTCGCCTATGGCGATGAAACAACGCAAACGTGAAAACAACCTGCTGAATTGGAAGTTACATACTGTTATTGTTATCGAAGATTCAGATGACGAGGTGGTTCGAATGTTAATCTTTAATATGCGGTATGTATCTTAACTTTCATAAAAAAAAAGTTTTGTTTTATTTTTTTAGGATCTCTTCGACTTGGAAGGTGCTTCATATTGTCAAGAAGGTAACAAAGATAACAACAACAACGATGGTACTATTCCGACTGTTGCTATTGTTGGTGATGAAGTAGTTGATGAAGGACCAAATGTAGAACAAAATGCAACACCAACTGTTAATGTAACATTGCTTACTTCACTTAACATATATATTACAAAATGTATTTCTGTCCAGGAAAATGTTGATGATGAAATTGTTCTTGATGATGATGTGCCCAAGCTTGGGTTTAAGAGAAAGAACATACCCCGCGTCAAAATAACTGGAAAAAGAAGATTGTATCAAGTGTTTGATGAAGATGAAAGTGAAGAAGATGAACACAATGAAGATGAAGACACTGAAGATGAAAAATGGTTTTAGCAACAAAATAAGTGTTCTAAGTTTTAGACGACAATGTTTCAATTGTTAGGCTACTAGCTTAGTAGTCTTTTTCTTTTATTTCCATCAGTTAGACTACTATTTAGTAGTTCTTTTCATTGTGTCTCTTTTAAGATGTTCTTCAATAAAGTTTCTTTTAGGATGTTTTTGATTATATTTGTAGGATGGTTATGATTCTATGTTTATTTTAGGATGTTTATGATTATATTTAGTAGTTCTTTTCATTGTGTCTCTTTTACCTTTCCAAAATCCAAGGTATTAACAGTTCATAGATGCAATGTGTATGTGATCACAAATATCAAACATTAGGCTGTTTATATACATAGGCTTAAAAGTGGGTTGTTTGTTCAAGGCTCAAAAGTGGGCTGTTTATAAAACAATATAATACGGCTTCGCTTTTGCCTCTTATATATCAAGAACCAAAGAGATTTTTATGTGTGTGTGAGTTACTGAGAATATGAAGAATAACACTTCAAGGTGATCACGCTTCTGATAATGTATCATTTAGTTGCATCTAAAGAAGTAAGCATCTACTATATATACACTCTTATTCTTGGCCATTACTATTACTCTTTCTTATGAGATGGAGTGAATATTAAAGCAATAAAAAACATGGTTTCCATGCAGAAAAGTGATTACCTTTTTTGTGTTGTTTTAAAGACAATATGATATTATTGAAAATGACCACACATAGGATTATTGAAAATGACGATGAACCATGACGGAGTGAACAAAATTTGAATATTTTAAGTTGACAAAAGAGATTGATGTTGCCCATACTAAACAAAGAGAAGTTCTTGGAGAAAATCATGGTTGGAAGAAGCTTGTGGGCATTAAATGGGTAGATAAATATAAAATTTTAAAGTTCAGATTTTAAAACTTAATTGATAAGTTGAATGTTCATATATTTATATCTATACTTCTCATTTTTATTATTATTATTATTTTTAAAATTTACCTCTTTCATCCAGGTTGTATTTCCATTATTTCTAATAAAGTTTGTAGTCATAATATACATTTAATGCAAATTAATGTTACACTATTTTAACTTTCATCTCTTCGTGCATTTATTGCTGGGAGGGAAGACCAGTTCTTGCATCCTTAATACACATTAAATATTAGGTAAAGCTCTTGCAGTTATCAATTGTTATATGTAAAACATATGTTCCTTTTATATGGCTTTAAAACTAGACAATCAAAATCTGCTTTACTCCATTAATTAATAAGTGAATGACAATACTCATATTGAATGAAATCTGCAAATTTTGTTTTGAACAAGAAGTATGCAAATTAAGATTGTTAAGATTGCAAATCTTGAAGCCTGTTGGTATTAATGTATTTGCTTTCTCATGCATCAACATTTGCAGAGACTTCTTTGGGTAAAGTGACCACTCGATCCACTCAATGTACTACTAACATGATACCATATTAGTGAAAGACTTATTAGGGTCACTGGTGCATTGCATAGGTACTACTAACATGATAAGTGATGATATATTTGGGTACTATATTTATATTCCATACAAATATGTTTATATATAGCCAAATATAACAAGCCGACCCAACCTAGCATCCCAATATTGTCTATTGTGTGTCATCTCCTTTCTTTTCAAGAACTATATTTCTCATGACATTTCTCATGACACTATATTCAAAATTTCAAGTTATAGACTTGATATGCTAAGACAAGAATATTATTGTATTGTTTTGCAATGGCGCAATGATATCACACAATTCCATATAGAGAGGTATATCTCGGTTTTATAGAGGAGCACAATAACATAAACAAAGACACATGAATTCATTCATGAGACTTGCTGTTATGATTATATGTATAAAAGTCGAACTTGATCAGGTTTAAATTTTTAAGAACAAGAACATAATAAAGCTATGTCAGACTCAGTTTTCAAATGCCGACACCATGAAAAAATATTTGTTGTTATTAATGACCTTTAACCATGAATCTGATTGCTTCAATGGGAGATAACCAGCTTCAACCAGTTATTCCTTCACATGAGGAATGAAAAGTATAATCAACAAATTGGTTCATTTTAGTCAATGTAGCTTCATTTGCCACGCCAGCATCACCCATCTCCAACCACAGTAACATGGTTAACTTGAGAACAACACAATATAGCAAACAAGGATCATCACTATTAAGCTATTTTAAAAATTGGTTCCTCCTCATTTTATGATGCGTGGGTTTTGCAACATTCACAGTAGGTTTTACCTCTCAAGGGATCTTGAGAAGCTTACAACCCCCACCAGGTAGTGTACCTGACCGATGTAGTATAGTGAAGTGGCAAGTACCGGGGGATTGATCGTTCTCTCAGGGAATAGTGTCGTTAGGATTGAAAACTACTCTAATTTAGTTCTAAGGGTTGAGGGATGAGTCTTTTTGTATTTTTAATTTTTTTTATAAAAGCAAGTAAAATCTCGGGTATTGGAAGAGTGGGCGGAATTAGTTGCTAGTCAACTAACCCAAATAACTATTTATGCAATAAAATAAAATGACAAGAAAAGTAAATTGTTGTGAAACTTATATGAGAGAAAAATGTGTTTACTTAGATTTCCTTACTCCCTAACTATCTTTTACCGGTTTATTGGTTTGTTGTAATTGTGTGGATGACGGGTTGTATTCCTTTAAACCATTCGTAGGGCCGTGTACGATCTTCCCTAACTCTATAAGCTCCTACTTCACTCCTATGTCGAGCCGACTAAAAGCTCCTAACATGGGATCACTAGAATTCGCTTATGCATTAAATACAACCATATAATCGTAGTACACATCCGATTCATGTTTCTTAAGACGTTCAAGCAAGTTACCGTATAGGAGGTTAGCCAGTTTTCTTAAGCCTAACATCGACTTCACCCACCCACAACAATCACAAACAAACCAACAACATGTAATCAATAGCTAGGTTTCATTAGATCTAAGCAAACACAAGAAAAACCTAGCCTAGCATGTTAAAGTAAAGACAAGCATAAGATATAATCAAACAACACATAGACATATTGATTGATTTGGAAGGAGACTTATCTTTAATTGAACATCAAGGTTTCAAGGGTGAAAAACCCTTGAAAATACAGTATTCTACGAACTAGGGTTTATCCCTTAAGTTCTCCCAAAAGTTGCACACCTAATGAATGAAAATTGTAAGAATATATATAGATTTTACAACTTGACGGCGTCATGTTTTAGCTCGTAACTCCGTCACCTCGCCGCCAAAACCCTTCTCGGATTGCTTAGATCTACTCTTGACGCCGTCCCCCTTTAAATCTCTCTGGGTCGTCTCTCTTTAAGCCAAAACGTGACGGCCTACTTCCAATTACACGTGACGCCGTCACGTGTAAATCTTCCAAAATCTTTCTGGGGCGTCTAGTGTAAAAATCATCCACCTCTTTGTCAAAGCGTGACACCGTCACCTTGTAAAGAGTGACGCCGTCAGGTACCTTTTCCAGCATGGTTTTGAGACTTTGTCGTTTTCTTCACTTTTATGCTCCAAAAACGTCCAAAATGCTTCCTTTTCCAGATTTCTTCTCCAAAGTACCTAAAATGACAAAAGGAACGATTTAAGGCAATATTTGATCAAATAATTACGGATTAGGGATTAAATGACCTCCTAAAAGCGTAACACTTTTCGCCTCATCATTTTATAAAACCATGCAATTTTACCCTTTCATATTACAGTATAACAATGATTACTTCCTTGCAGAAATCGAAGAACCAGATATAGAACAAGTATTGAATCACCATCTCTTTAACAGGTTAGCCTCTAATTATTGCATATAATAACAAATATTCGTGAGGTATAGCAGCACAAATGAGAAAATTTTGTGTTTATATTTATTAAATTTATAGGTACCTCAACAACTCAATCTTGCATTTTCTTCAACAGGTTATTTCGTCTCTTCAACAGGTTATTTCGTCTGTTAATGTATTTATATTTGTTGCCAAAAGTCTATATTTATGTGCTACTAACTGATAGAAAGATATATGATATACCATGAAAACAAATGGTAAACTATGTCAATAAGAATTGCTACAATATATGCTATACCATGATTGTGCTTAATTTAATAATTATATTAGTCATAGATAATCATTACAATGAACCGATCAATAGAAAACCAAGATCCAAATAGAGGTACGCTGGATAATACAAATGTATCCTCGAACTGCATTCCTCTATTACCTTCGACCAATATTTATCGGTCCAACATTCTATCATCTACATCAAACGTGGAACCATTAAGTAATACAAATGGTTCATCTCAAGCAACACAAGTTAGGAGACCTAGAGGTCGGCCCCGTTTAAGCGCACGCGCTTTAACTGATATCACTAACATAAGTGGGTCATGTCAACAATGTCAACTTTTTGTGCGCCTAATGTTTTGACAACATCGCCTTTCCTATCTGGGTTTAATGTCACTCCATCATTGACGCCAACCCTTAATATACCCCGACCACCTTCACAACTTACAACATCTTCTCAACACGTGCCTCTTACTACGATCGATTGCGATACAGTACCACCATTACGATGTCGTGGTAGACCTCTATCTCAAGCAAATGTATCACAGGTTCGTCGCAAAGTTAGCCCATAAGAGTATAACTAAAAGATATACATATCAACTTTGATAAAAAAAAATATATTCTCATTTAACATATCTAACATTTTGGTTACAGGTTTGCCTCCACAAACTGATCGTATGAGTTCACTAACAAATCCAACCCCTCCAGTCGTGCTCTAATCAGTAACTATTGTTGATAATCACGGTAATCCGATGCATCTTCCATAATCAACGTGTGTAATCAACCCTGCTACTTCAACGAGACCACGTGAGGATATCTGAAACATATATGTATGAACCATGATCTAGAATGTGTTCATTTTATATATCTAACATCTGTTTAACGTATAGGTGTGTGATAATGCTCTACTTATACACATTTATATATGCGTTATCTATGCTTTTATGTATATATATTGATGAATTATATGAACTATTGATTCTTAATAGACTATATTTGATATTGTAGGTTCATGAGATGTGTCGTGGAAGAAATGAAGTTAAAACGAAGAAATAAACTCAAGTTAAGATCTCCCGACACTTGTCCACTGTTTTGACCATAATTTGAGCATACAAACTCCGATTTAGTTGATTCAAACGGCCACGGAAAGCTAAGAGATAGAGCTACAACTTTCGTTCTTGCGCCAACAGCTGAGAAAGAACAAAAGTACGCCGTACTTGCACTTAAGTACGGCGCACTTTTCACCAGCGGGAAAATTCATTTAAAGACCATAAGTACGGCGGTTTTCCAAAGTATGTGCGCTGTACTTCGCTCCTGATCAGTTAGAAATCATATTTATGACTCCTATTTACTCCCTATCCGATCATATACTTTCCTACTTGTTCCCCAAGTGTTCCTAAGCCTATTTATACTCCATTTGGCCACAGGAATCCGTGCTAGAACATCTAGCCATCACATATACAACTTAGAGGGCGAAGAGAACTAGGTGAGGGTCTTAGGATCAAATGATCCAAACACTCCTTGTATTTGTATTACTCGCATAAACGACTTTGGTACATTTCTTTACTAATAATAATGATAGTGTTTCTAAGTTTTATATGTTTGTGATGTTGGTTATTGGTTGGTTATGATATGATATTTAGACGATATTTGTATAACTTGTGAATATGAATGCTTATGAATTCGATATTGCTTTTGCTTGGATCTTGTTTATCCTTTGATTGATTATTGCAACTATCATAGGTCGAAAGGGTTAGTTGTTATGATTATATTTTGGAACATCTGTCTATAATGGTCCAATATCATGCTTGTAGAAATTGTGTGATAAATTGATAAACAAACCAAGTGGAATGATGTTTAAGACCTTTCCTTATGTAGAAATGTCGGGTTAGGAGGAATTCATATGTATGCATATTCGATATACTTCTTCAATTGGCCAGCCAAACGGTGATAAAGAGAAATATACTTCCGCTTCAAAGTAATATTCCTTTCAGCACGCATCCGCGATTCGGCACAAAAAGAAATCTGACGCGTAGTCAAATAATTAAACTCATCAAAAAAACTCTCTAACCTCCATTTCGCGAATCTCTGAAAAGAACCTAGGCGGAACAAAACTGTCGACCATCTCACAGCAGTCCGCAGCAGTCTCCAATCGAGAGCTGCAAGGCACATTCCACTCCGGAATATGCACTTCACCAAAAATATTGCGGTCCACATCGGCGACAGAACGGACACGACTAAAAGGAAGGTCACCTTCAAAAAAGCCTCATTGATTTATCAAAATCGAATTCGGAACCCCCAGCAGACAACGAAGCACGTAGCCGGGGAGATAATCGGGTAATAGCCTTTTTTCCTTTCTTTTTTGACGAAGGACGGGCAGGAAATGCGACGGCCCTAGGAGCAAACGACGTCGAAGGAACAGAAGACCTAACAAGAGTATCAATCTCAGTATCAAAAGTACTCTTAAAAGGCGAAGAGTCAGGAGAAATAACAAACCTCTCCACAGGATGCATAGTGCGAAGAAAAGGATCAACGGAATCATCAAGATGGGTACCAACTTCTTGTTCTGAAACAAAAGACACCAAAGGCACATGGAGTGATGACTTAAACAAATGTTGTGAACCTTGAAAGTAAGTAGGCATCAAGCTTTTAACAGCAGCCCTAGACTTACCAGCGGTAGTAGGTCTATTCAAAAGACCACGATCAACTCTTAGCTTCTTGGGTGGAAGAGTTGGGGCATCCACACTAGGCTTCACCTTCTGTTTCTGTTTCTTGGAAATAACAATTCTCCGCGATGGAATACCTCCAGTCTGACTATCATTTTGGTTGTCAAGACCACCTCCAAAGGCAACACCTGGCCCCGGACCATCACTTCCACCATCATTAGCCTCCAGCCCACCTTTCGTATGATCATGCGGAGGTGGATAAAGTGAAACAACATGATCACGAGTCACATCAAGGAGCCTAGGTTCGCCCTCCGCTAACCGCCTTGCCTCAACATCTACCTCACTAGGATCATCATGAGTGATAAAGGTGTACGCACTTATATCTGTAACAAAAAAATGATGATATAATAATAAATAAATAAAAATAAGAAAGAAGAAGGAGAGAGACGACAACAGTAAGCGTAGCACACAAACCTTCTACACGGAGATGGAATACAGGGTACTCATCCTCTCCAAAAGGGTAAGCACGGCTCAGGCCGACCCAACAAAGGAAAACCTATGGGTACCTACGAAACGGAGCAGGCCTCCTAGTAACGATGTTATACTCCTCTGCACTATACTCATTGGGGTTGGGACCTGAATCACCCTCAACACCATCAGTCGGGCACCATGGATAGTTAACAGGGCAAGCAGACGCATCAACCCAGAAAAAGCGGTCCTTCCAGCCCTTCACAATATCCAAAGCCCTATCATAACAAGTGTCAGTATTAGCACGCTTGCTAAATGACTCCCACCCGTTCTTTATAAACTTAACATAGAGGCGACGGAAAAGAGCCACCGATGGGGAAAATTATGAGCACGGCAAACAACTTCAAAATGAGAGACTTTACACGCACCAAAAAGGGAAAGCTGAGAAATGTTAATCTGGTAATGCTTTAAAACTTCAACAAAGAACACGGAAAGAGGCAAGCGGATACCGGCATAATCAAAGAACAGGTTGTTGATGAGTGTGTAAATACTCATCATTTTTCTATTATCTGAACTGCCAAAACATCCAAAAACACCAAATAATGCATCAAAATTGTGAAAATATTCCAAAAGTGTGTTTTATGTGTTCTAGATGCAAAATGTTTGAAAACAAATGAAAAACAAACAAAGTTTGCACAATTGGCAGTTTCAGTCCCTCAACTTTCACAAATTGTCAAAACTAGTCCCTGGATATTTCAAAATATGCAAAATATCATAAAAGGTCCTTGAGGACTCATAAGTTGTCAAAACAAACCCTTTGAATATCAAAAATCACAAATTTACAACTTTGGTCCCCCAAGTTTGAAAAATGTCAAAAATAGTCCTTGGTGAATTT
>LBNU01022327.1:62106-120285 GCA_014162995.1 Artemisia annua
TGGATTTTGAATCTTTGGTTGCTTATCTTTCTGTGTGATTTTTGTTGAATTTTTATCTGCTTATCTTAGTGCTTATTTGTGCCTTTGTTTTTGCTTAATTTTCAAAAAGGTGCCCTGCACCACAGTTTTCACCAAAGTTCATAAGCTTGCATAATCTTGGTTAGTGAGTCTTAGCTTGTGATTATTGTTGATTTGGAAAGCCCATTTGGTCAGCTACTTGTGCTAATAATTGTTTTTCACTTTAGAGCTTTTCAAATAACTTTTTTAGTGGCTTTTAAAACATACTTTTTCACAAACTCACCCTGTGTCACAGGTTTGAGCCCATATTCATAAGCTCACATAGAGCTTATTAGTGGGTCCCATTTGTTGAACCCTGGCTTTTTGGAAAGCTTATCAGTCTTATTTCAAAGTCCAAAGCTTATTTTGTGTTTTAGAACTCAATCAATAGGGCTGCTTATTCCATTTTGTTTGTCCTATTTAACTGAGTTAAACAATAGTCAGTGAAAACACCCATCTTCATAAGCTCACACAGAGCTTATTAGTGGGCCCCACCCTGTGATTCTTGGCTTTTTGGAAAGCCAAGCAACCATAGTTTCCAGTTCTAGCCTTATTTTGCTTTTTCTAACTTATTTTATAAGCTGAATCAAGCCAACAAAAACTTGCAGGCCTGTGAGTTATTGTGGTTACTGAATTTGCTTATTTGTGCTTTTTTGCTTATCCAGTGTGCTTTTCTTGCATCTTTGGCTTATTTCATGTTCACATAAGTTGTTTGTAGCTATTTCAATCATTTGTGATCACCGTGTAGCTTATTCCTAGCTTTTGCATTGCTAGTTTGACCAAAGTCAAACTGTTAAGCATATAAGCTTGCATTGTGCTTATTTTTAAGCTCTGTAAAAAATGTTTTCATAAAAGTTGTCCATTTTCAGTGTACAAACAAGTTCCAAAAAGAAAAATCCAAAAATAATCACTTTTTAATAAAAGTGATAGTTTCTATTTAATATTTCTAAATTTCATTTTCTCTTTTTAATTTTAGCTTAATAATATTCTGTTTTTATAATTTTTAAAATTAGTTTGTCACCTTAAGTATTTGTAGTAATTTTATTAGAATTTTCTTTTTCTGTTTAGTATTTATTAGATTTAATATTAGTTAATTTAGTAAATAATTAAAACTGTTAAATTAAATAATTCTGTATAAATTTTGTTAAACAGTAGCATCTTTTTATATTTTTCCTAGGTTCTAAACAATATTTAGTATTTTTAGTAATTTTTCTAGAATTTTTACTGTTCATCTTATAATTATTAGATTTAATCTTAATTAAAACAGTTTAATTAGAAAAACCAAAAAGAAATTAGCATAGTTGTTAATATTTAATATAATTTTCATTTTTATAATTTTTCTAGCTTTGTCACATTAATTAGAATCTGTAAAAATTAATTTTATAATTTTCCTTTTTCATTTCCTTATTTTTCTCTTTTAAATAGTTTAATTAGGTTTTAAATATTAATTAAGTTTTTAATTTATAAAAAATCCACAAAAAGACAAAAATATTTCTTTTTAATTTTTATAAATATTTTAAGTCATTTTAGGTTTTTAGAAAATAATTTTGTAATTTTCTAAGTTAAATTTGTAATAGAAATCTTTTAGAATTAGTTTAAATAGATTTTAATTAAATTAAAATAGTTTATATTAAATAATTAATATTAAATTAATATAATATTAATAAAATATTTTCTTTTTAGATTTTAATTTTCTTTAAATTATAAGTTTCAAAATTTTCATTTTACACCCTTTAAGTTTGGAACTTGTCATTTTTAGCCCCTGTAGTTTAGAAGTTGTCACTTTTAGTCCCTGTACTTTACTTAATTGCATTTTGTGTTATATATCTGTTATTGTGCATTTTCATTTTCAATTCCAAGCAATCATTAGTGTAAAAACCAATCAAAATCTTATTCTGGTTACTATTCCCAAGTCACTTATTCCCGAAACGTTTTTCAAACACAATTTCAATCTCGCTGGGACATAACGACCCGGGGAAACACTATACTCTCCAGGATTTCATTGCAACTTTTCTCAAGCTTTCAGGTTTTATTTGTTACGGTTAGCCATTCACAAGTGGCTAGCTTGTGTGACAATTCCTGTTGGTTCTGAGACGAGTCAGTTGTACAAACCAATCTTCCCCGGAGGATACTGGCTAATAGCCAGACCGAAATCTGGTAAAATAGGATTAACAAACGACGGAATGTGGCACTCACGACATAAGCCGTCAAGTTTCTCTTGCGTCAGGCGAGATTCAACTTTCGTAATCTTGGCTATTGCCATACGAACGACCGGGAGATAATAACTGACAAGGATACGGAAAAATAAAGTCTGTATGAAATGCGGAAGAAATAAAAACAAAAAGAAATAATGGCTACACGCTACCATAGGTATTTATGTAAACGGTCCTCCCAAGAGATCCAAATAAGTGCCGTGTGCCAAAAAGAGCCTAAAATCAATGGCCGCGAGAAGAAGTAAAAGATAAGGATGACAGCTAATAAAGCCTGAAATTAGTGGCCTATGCTAAGAGCGGAAGTAACAACAATCTAGTCTAGAAGCATTCACCGCATGCTACCGAAGCATGCGGGCGATAAACACATTAGACTGGGGGGACTTGATAACGTATAGTACGGATAGCAGGCCTACTGGGCCTGGACTGCACTATACAACCGGGCCCCGGCCCAACATACGAACCGGATTCCGGGCCAACAAGCAAAACTGGGCTCCGGCCCCACAACGAACTGGGCTCCGGCCTAGAAACCCACTAAGCTGGGTATGACTAAATGCCCCTGTTAGGAATATAAATATTCTAGTAGAAGACTCGGTCACCCCGAGTATTGTTTAGCATTTATGTAGCTCATAGACTTATTAGTATTAGTTTAGTTAACATAGTATTTGTGGAGGACGGACGGGTCTTTACCCACTGTACACCCGATCCACAGCCCGCAGGAGGGCGTTTTGTTTGTAACTATAAATACCCCTCTCCACATGGAGCTTCCTTCTCATCAATCTAACATTTCACATTTTCTCTCATCTCTTTCTCTCTCTAGGAATCCTCCCAACTTCTCTCTCTCTCTCTATAAACTCTTCTACTATTATTCTTCTTCCATAATTCTAATCTATCTAAACACAAAACCATGTATGCTATGATTAGTGATATTCTACAATTGATATCAAGAGCCTTGGTTTGATCTTTGGATAGTGTTTACTTGTTTCTTAAGAATTGGTTTTTGTGTTTTTCATTTGTTTCGAATTTCACAGTTTGATACGTCCTATTCGAGCGATTCTGTTGGTTTATCTTGTCACTAGTTGGTACTTTTGTGTTTATGCTTAGTGTATGGTCTTAGGTTAGTAATCTGTTGGGGGTTTTCATTTGTTCTGTACATGTTTTGAGCATATTCAAGCTGCATAGTGTAGATGTTCTTCTTAGCGATTAGTGTCTAGGCTGAGTAGCAATTTGTGGTATTTCTGGATTGGATTTTGGCATTTTACTAAAAAAAGGGGAGTAAAAACAAAAGAAGAGATAGTGACAGTTTTGGCTTTGTCTGGGTAGCCATTTATCTGTTAGTCTGGTCAGCGATTACTCATCTATCTAACTAGCGATTTACTCATTTTTTTGGCGATTTCCTCTTTAGCGGTTTTCTCGAGTTAGCGGTTAGCTATTTTAGCGTTTAACTCATAATAGCGACTAGCTCAGATTTGTCCAGTTCAAATTAGCGGTTAGCTCAAAATAGCGATTTGCTCGAGTTGCCAGTTAGCGATTAGTTGTGTTCACTTAGTAAACCAATCCTATATCCCAATTCTTTTCACAACAACAATTAATAGAAACATAAGAACTCAGTATTCTTTCTTTTTCTTTTCGTGTGGTACTCAAAGTTACATCAAGACCAGAGGTCATTCAAACACGAATCTGAATACATCATCGATCTATCATTTTAAAGCTTAGCTTCATTTAATATAAGAAACTCCAAAGCAAGAACAAATCAATACCGATTCATTCTTACTTCCGTCATGATTAGATAAGTATGTTTAAACTATAAGGATCTCAGTTTTGCTCAACTCGGTTACAAATCTATAAAGATTCACCATTTCTTTTCGAACCAACACCACATCACCGATCCTTTTAAAGAAAAACTTCTTTAAATTTTCGAACCATAATTAAGTAAGAACAAAACCTTGAGTTTCATTCTTCTTTTAGTTTGATTAGAACAAAAACAAAACAAATACAACCATAATATCACCTACCCATGACTAAGACTTCTGGGCTCATTCGTGATTGTCAATAGTGAACGTAATCAGATAGGTGATTGGTATTTGTTTGTGAATGTTGATTTATTTCTTCACAAGGGACGTCTTTTATTTTATGTATGGTTCGGACTGATTTGAGAATCACAGGGGAATAATTTTTCAGAATTGCTTGGTGAGAGGATTTGTCGACTGAAAAAAATTGTATGGGGCGGATGAATTTTATTAGGGTTAGGATAAGTTGGAGTTAAATTAGGGATTTGTGTGTTTAGTCTTTTATAGTGCATATAATTAGGGTAAGGATAATTGGGTTGTTGTATTAACTGGGTTTAAATTTGTGTTATTGGGCTTTTGTGTCAAGTTGGGATGCGTTAGTGTTAACACATGTTGGGCCAGAAAAGTTTGTAAGTGTGTTTGGACTGTTGTTTTGGTGTCACAAGGACGAATTTTATTTTGTATTGGTAATTGAATATTTGAAGTTGTTGTTTGATAAGGTATTTTCGGGTATAACTTCGGACCACGATTTTGATTGTGCTTCAAGAATCCGAGTCTGTGAATTATTTTTGGTGGTGATACCTTCGGGTTTATTGGATATAGTTTCGGGGTTTATTCGGATTTCGATCATACAACCATCACGTTCATCAAACAATCATCTAATTATTTACCGATCCAACAATTTCTCATTGTCTCCCGGTTTTGTCTTGATTTTGTAAAATCCCGCGAAAGATTCTATTTCTCGGTTTAAATCATAGACTTGTAAAATCCCGTGCACTATCACATCATGTCAACCAATTCAGCTTCAGTCATATCTGAGATACTCAAATTGTACGACATGAACGATGAACATAAGATCCCCAACATAGTTCAACTGACAAACGGTGTTGAACAGACAAACGGTGTTGTGTCAGATATTGCTAATATGGAATCCATGTGCTCTAATTCGCAAGAGAGACAGTTGCTTCAGCCACAACAAGTGCTTTTCAATACAAATGAAAGTTGCATAGAATGTTTTCGGCAACTTCATACACACCTCTCGGTACTTTTAGAGGGAAATGGATTTAAGATGGGATTCGAACGTGCATTTGCAACACTCTTTGGTCAAGATGTTCAGACTTTCACAAACACAATGATTCTTAACTTAGATCAACTACAACAACAACTTGACGGAGGAGAATCTTCCAAAATTGGATCCATGGCTGCTCTTTGTGTACTCAACAAACAACTCCAAGTGTTCATCGATTCGCAATTCACTCTGGATTATGACTACGATTGTCAGATGACAATAAAGTGTTTTGCTGATCAGACGGGAATCGAGGTTGACACGTTCAGAGATACACTACTCATTCTCATGGGTAATGTCCAGGAGTTCATTAATGAAAGGGAGCTGAATCAACAATGCAGTGACACTACGGTTGATAAGCATGATACAAACGATAGCTCTTGGACTTATACTACTCATGGAATCGATATTAATCACAGATCAGAAAATGTCCAAGTTTCATCTGCTGAGGTACATTTCACTGATCAACATGATGTGCTTTCTAATGAACGACAACATACTGATCAAATTAAACCCACTTATGACACATATTTGTTGGAAAAGACTGATAGCAATATCATTTCTGATTCAACAAATACGAATCATAAAGGGGGATAAATTGATCAGTATGCTGAACATGATGATTAGTCAAGTTCTTTGTTTACGGCTGAGTCTTTTAAATCAAATGATATGGTTGATAAAGATGTTTTTAATGAACTTTCAAACAGATTTTTACAACTTGAAAAACAATGCATTTCACTTGAAATCGCAATGCAAAAGGAAGAAAGTTTTCAAACTAACCAACCATGTAAAGATCCGGAACTTCCTGATTTCCGTGAATTCTTTATGATTAATTATTTGAAAGCTCAGCTAGATGCAAAAAACTTAACAATCATCAAACTGAAAAATCGTATCTCTGTAATGTGCAATATGTGTAATGAAGTTAAGCCTAATCATGATTGTAAGGTCATTGCAACTAGAAACATGGAATTGAATCAAAAAGTGGCAAAATTACTTGATGAAAATGAGTCTTTGAAAATTCAATGCAAAGAACCTTGTGATTTAATCAAAGAAACGAAAACTAAGAATTTTGAGCAAACAACCTCTTTGATTGCCAAAAATGATGAATTCAAAGCTCAACTTCTGGAAAAGGGTTTCACTATTACAGCATTAAAGAACGAGCTAAGAAAAGCAACAGGGAATAGTGTGAACACTACGTTTGCAAAACCATCAATCTTGGGGAAACCTGTTTTACAATCGCATAGAAACAAATCAGTTGTTAGACAGCCAACTGCGTTTAGATCTGAACGACCAAAATTTTCAAAAACAAGGTTTGCCTCCCAAGTTGATGCGAAACAAGTTTTGACAAAACCAGTCACTCCACATTATTTGCCTAAGATTATTGCTTCTAGTTCTGTTAAGCCCCAACAGGTAGTTACTCCTACACCCAACTCCTCTAGGATTAGTTCGAAAATAGTCTCGAAACCTTGCATTAAGGTTCAAAACACTTATGATATAAATGATTTGTACAAGAACTATGATCTAGAAAAGGCTAGGAGAAGGGCACTACTTCATAAGGATGGTATCTTAGGTTCACAGCCTTGTATGATGCCTCCTAGGTTATTGAGGAACACTACTAAGGTTCAACCTGTTAAGTCTAGGATCTACAATAAGTCATTCACAATGCATAAGAAGCAAAACAAACCTAAAACTTCCCTAGGTGGATACAAACTGCTAAATCTTTGGAGACTAGGAATATTGATAAGCCTTCCACTATGCATAAGAAGCTTAGTAATCCTAGACCTTGCCATAAGTGGATTCCAACTGGTAGAATTTTTAAGTACGTTGGACTTAAGTGGATACCTACCGGAAAGGTGCTTACTGATGGCAATGCCATGGTTGACCGTGAAACCCTGAAGGGTTTGGATACTAATGTCACTAACCCATATATATGCAATCCAGTTTGTAATGTTGGTGCAGGTAGTCCTTACTCAGTTGTAGGTACATCAATCATTCACTACATGAGAAGACTCAAAGTCTGGAGACCTAAGGAATACATATCTCCTGCTTCAGGAGGTCTGGAGAGTCAATGTTGATGTATGTGTGCATGATGACACCTGTTCACATCAGTTCAGGCCTCGTTCTTCAATGACTATGATGTCTGAATACATCAGTTCAGGCCTCGTCCTTCAATGACTATGACGTTTTAACACAACGGTTCAAGCCTCGGTCTTCAACGAGTATGACGCTTGAACACAACTGTTGGGTTTTAGGATTCTACTTCTGTGAATATCTCTAAGTGTCAAACTGCTGCTGAATATTGACTCTGCTGCTAGTGAAATGAATCTGCTGCTAAGCTGCAAGTGCTGCTAGAAGAATTGCAAGACTCTGCTGCTCAGAGAATATTATAGAAACGTGTCTTGTAATTATAGTAAAGATTGTGTAAATATTCTATATGTTTAGAATATCTTTTGATTGTGTAAGAAGTTATTGTACAACCGTGTAGGGTTGCTTGTCTATAAAAGAAGATCCCTAGGGTTAGAATTATGTACATGTCTGTGTTTTAAGTCGAATCACTTCAAGGTTGTAAACCCTAGCATTGTTAGAGTGCTCGTATTAATATATTGAAGTGTTAAGTGTGAAACTATTGTTCTTGTGTTCATCTTAAGTTAAGCAATATATTCTGCGTATTGTTTAAGTTTATTACAATTCAAGTCAGCTTCTATATAAGATCTACTACTCAACTGGGATCAACAACAACAGTTCAAACCTCGTTCTTCATCGACAAATGAAGTCTGTTCACATCAGTTCAGGCCTCGGTCTTCAATGACTGTGACGTTTGAACTAATCAGTTCAAGCCTCGGTCCTCAATGTCAACATAATGGCGTCTGCTGACAACACTTCAGCCCCCGTTCGTCAATGAAAAGAAAGGTGTACGATTCAGTGCGCCTTATCTTCGGAAGAAGAGAAATCTTCTTATTCCTGACCATTCTTAACAACATGCTTCATGCTCTCTCCATGTTCATTCAATCATCAAGTGGATCTACTTATCCTTGATCAAATTCTCATTCACTTGTTCAATCAAAAATGGCAACCTCGTTTGCAATTTTTGAGGGGGAGAAGGGTGAATAAACTACATGATTTATTGTATTCTTATTCACATGCTCAATCAAAAATGGCAAACTTCGTTTGCAATTTTTGAGGGGGAAAAGTGTGAATAAACTACATGATTGATTTTATTCTTATTCACTTGCTACTCAATCAAAAATGGCAAACCTCGTATGCAATTTTTGAAGGGGAGAAGTGTGAATATACTTCATGTTGTTTGATGTTTGAATAATGGTCATACGACTCTCCACCAACAACTAATGGTCTAATTACTAAGGATGACTCGGATTTATGTTTGATGAATACTTCCAAGCCTCAACGAATGTTGATCAACTAGTTCCTGAAGCTCCTGCTCCGGCTTCTACTGACTCAACTGGTTCATCCTCTTCCATCCCCTTTGATCAAGATGCACCATCTAGAAGTATTACTCAGACTACTCTTGTAACTCAATCTCCAGTTATTCCTCAAGGTGTAGATGATGACTATCATGATATTGAAGTTGCACACATGAATTATGATCCGTCCTCTGGTATTCCTTTCCCAAAACAAGGATCTGAAGAATCCTCTTTTTCATGGATTGTTGTTCCTTCCAACGTGCACTCTGGTAATCAACCACAAGAACTACAAGTAAATGTTGGCTAAAACGTCAAAACAGCTATAAATGTGGACATGGAATGTCAAGTGATCACGGAGTTTATTTGGTATTTTTTATTTGAGATTGAAGTGAAATTTCACGGGTGCGTGTACTTAGTATCTGAAGATATCAGGTTTGGGTTGATGAAGATTCTTTGAGATCCTTGTTCGAGCTTTTAACCTTTGCAATGATGAAGACTTGGATATCTAGTTATTTGGGTAATTCTTCATTTCTATTACCACAAAATAACTATCACTTTAAGTGTCACACATAGTTGTCGATATTCAAGAGGTGAGGTACATCTTATACTTGATGGTTGGTTGGTTGAAGAGTATAGAGTACTTAGGGATTCAAAGTTGCACGAACTCTCTACACCACTCTTAGTCATACATTTGCGCAAGTTTAAGCCACAAGTTCGGATTAGTTTACTCCACTCTCAAGTTCATTATATCGGGATTTCTCCATCAGTGGTCACTTCAAATAACCTACATAAGGGTTGGTTAAGATTGTCATTGAGAGTTTCTGTAGCAGTTGATTCTCACAGGATACATCCGAGCAAATGTTGTTCTTCTCACAAGATTCCTTTCAGATGTGCTTCTAAGATGTTGCTGATTCTGTGGTATCAAAACCAGCAAGGGGGAAGGAGACATACATCTGAATGAATAAAGAGTACACGTGATGAACTTAATACTTCGTCTTAATTGAAGTTATGCCGGGAAGACAAATGTCATAACCGCAGAGATAATCAGTGTCTTAACTCATGGCGTTCGGTGTACTATTCCAACTACGCGGGGGAAGTGGTCTCTTGATAACTTATGGTACGTATTACTTCGGCTTTCAGTAAGAAGAAATGTGAGAAGAATATTTGGGGTGTGAGATGATTTTGCTTATCGACGTCTTCATTTGAGCTGATATGGGTTATGGTAAAGTGCTTTTGGTTAAAGCTTCATGTACACAAGGTTATGCTGATTACGATGAGATCGCAACCATCATGGAGAGATATGTGTACATCAGGGACGCACAACAGGTTCACGTGATCGAGCTTAATCAAACATTCACGGAGTTGATATCCGCAGATATGATCAGTGCTTCAACCTGTTGCTTTGGTGGTATCGTTTCAACTTGTGGTGGGTACATGTGTACAATATGGACTGAGTTGTTATATGTAAGATAACTGGAATGCACTTGACGAAATGAAGATGTTGATATCTTGTTCTCCCAAATAGACAAACTGCTCAAAACCGCAGAGTAATGTGTACATCGGGGACGCACAACAGGGTCATGAGATCGGGCTCAGTTAGCTATTCCAGGATTGAAATATTTCAAAGATGATCAGTGTTTCACCTTGTTTCTTCAGTGCTATCGTTTTCTTCGGGTTTTTGGACTTCATACAATGAGACTTTTTGCATCACTTCAACTACTTGGGGAAGTGGTCTCATGATGATTGTCGGTTTGGGGGGAAGCTACCAAAGCTTCACATTGAGGAGGCTATAATTCAGCGATTTGGTAGTGTCTAGCGATTAACTCAGTTGTGAGATTCTAGTGATTTGTTAACTACTTGTGTTTGGTGAATTGTTGTGACTTAAGTCGTTTCAATTAGTCTGATTGTAATTTGACGTTGTGAGTTAATCTTTACGACTTGAGTTATTACGATCGGATCTATTGTAACTTGACTTGTCGCGACTTGACACTTAGTGCTAATTGTGACTTATCCAAGATCTCACTCTAAGTCTAACTCGAATATTACATCTTTCGGTTTCTTTTGTTGACTTTAGTAAAATCACGGGAAAGAATCGATCTCTCGGTTTAAGTCACAAGAGTTGTAAAATCCCGTTTAAGATTACATCATGGCAACCACAAGTTCAGACGATTATTCGTGAGCCTCGAAAGCTTTAGTGGTGAAAGTTTAAGAGATGTTGACTACAGACTTCTACAACGAGCTGAACGATACTCTCATTTTGGTACTCATGTCAACATTTTCTTAAACTGAATAGTATCCTTTGTACATATATTATACCATACTGTAAATAGAAATAAAGACCATAAAAATCAGAAAAAAAGTACCAAAAATAGTTGTTCTAGGCATGTCTTCTATTTATCGATAACATTTACGGTCCTAGAAATGTCATTCAATAATGACACGGGACTTTAAATGAAGCTCGAGCAGAAGTTCTAATGAAATAAATTAAAACATGTCTTTATGGCTTGGTATTACTTCAGATAGCAACCCGTTCTTCTAAATGGGGAAAACACGTCGCTAAAAAGACGGTTGTTCCTCGTACTGGTGAAGTTCACCCGGGCATGGATTACTTTATATCCATGTTTCCTCGAAAGAATGTACGTTTCAGTGCATCATTTCTGGTACAAGAAGAGAAATCTTCTTTGTATGCAAATAATTTTCTTTCTATGATTCTTCGAAAAATTATTTGTGAGACACATGGTTGTAACGTGTTGTTTGAAATACTTTTAGTCTTGGATTATTCATAAAATTTGTCACTCAATCTATGACTATAACTCTTCAAATAGAATATGGGTCATTGATTGAGGGGGAGAGTGATTTCAAATTTTATATCATCAAACGGGTTTCTTAGTTAACTCATAATTGTTAGATAAGGTTTTGTAGTTAATGGGGTATTAGTTGAAGAGGAACTTACTAAGCTTTATCTTGAAATGGCCAAATGTGTTAACTGTTAGAATGCTTAGGGTATTATGTGCAACTTGCCTATAGTTTCCTAGCTTTTCGTAACTATAAGGTTCATTTGTGTCACTTTGGAATCCTCGGTTAACCCCCTAAATACTTTAAAACTCAAAATCTAAAAGAAGTTAGAAAACTCATGGTGTTTGATGTTCTTGAATATTCCTCTGGCATTTGTATAATCTATTTGAATGCATTTTGTATGCTGTTAGCCGATAATTGTTTAATTGTTGTTGATTATGTGCTTATGTTCTCAGGATTTGCTTAGGCATGTAGCTACCGATTAGAATCTTGCTCGTAAGATCCTGACTTGAATGTTGAAATATGTGTGAATTGCCATGATCATGTAAATAGTGGTTAGATTAGGTATTGAATATGGTATTATGAGTAGGCAAGCTGCTACGTGGTAGTGGTTAATGAAGAGTGAATCTGTATGTTGTATATCTGTGTTGATATTCTTATGCAGATTCCATGGCCGTTATGAATGTGCCTGCTCCCGCTCTAACCATTTGATTCAATGTTCAAACTCTATTGACTGGCTTTGATTTCACCACAACAACAATATCGGCAACAACAACAACATCAACACTTTCTCTATTTTTTGTCGTAATTGTCATTTTGTACTTCATAAGTAGTGATCAAATATGTGGTGTTATGTGTCAATATATGAATTTTTTCATGAGTTTTTCACTAAACTCCAAATCTTTTATAAACTCATCATATCTGACACTAACAGTCTCCCTCATTAATTGAAGGGGAGCATCGTGATGTTCCATTATCAGAATATACATAAAATCAGACCACATTTTCTCCCAAGTCTTCTAACTTATTTAAATCAATTGGGATCACAAATCTCAAAAGGTTTGAAATTTTTGATTGGGGGAGAGAATGTGATTTAAATATGAAATCTGATAATCTAATGTGATCTTTTGAAACTCAATAATAGGCTCCTTCATATGTGCTAAACTCTTTCGAATACCGACGCACATATTAAGGGGGATCAAAAGGCGTTTGTGGAAAAATACCAAAGACCGGCCATTTAATTTAATGCATGGAGTTATAAGGATGGTTAAGGTTAGGTATGAGTTCCCATGATCCACCAGAACCGGAAGGATCTTCCCAGGGACAATCCTCTAGATAGATAAGAAGTCCTTAGGAATGATTGGAAAAAAAAGGAGAAAAGTGAGAAAGGGAAGAGTGCCGACTGAGATAGAGCTAGGACTGGAACAAACCCAACAAGGTTCTAGTGATGAAGTCTCGGTAAGCACTGAAGGGGTTGAAGAATTAAAAAGAAACGAAATGAGAAAGGGTGAAAAGAAATAGCCCTCCATTTATTCAACCTTAGGGCAGAAACCGGTTTCAATTCATATGCTACTGGTGGTTACTAAGGTAACACCGGTATTGAAGAAAAGACGTCATGGACCCAGTGACGCACTGCACTAAACTTCCTAGCCACTCAAATTCTCTTCAAAGGACTTGTTTCATTCTCACGGGGAACCCTCTGCAATGTATCGACCGCTCATTGCGAGCCATGTTGGTACCTAAACAGGAGACGCCTCCCCAGTCTCCAGGAAGCGGATCAAAACGCACAATTGAGTCTAGAGCCAAGAGATCATCCATAAATCTCGTTAGGACACAATTCCAATATGCTTACTGTTTCATACACCGTAGAAAGTAAGAATATATATATAGAGTCCTACGCATTATCCTTGTGGTATTGCCAGAACATCTGAGTGATATGCAATTATTCACAATGACGATGGAAATCCTTCTAGAGCGAACATCTTTCAAGCTCTTGGTAGGTGAAATGTGAGATCCGGCTTGGATCAATGATCAAGTGACAACTGGAAAGCAACAATGGGTGATTCAATCTTGAATCAAACTTGTTCCAGGGTATGGATTGACGGATGCTTTTGTAAAACCTTTCAATGTGCTTACCAACTATCTTTCAAGTACATTGATTGGGTATTCTTTCTCAAACAAAAGTATTTTTGATGGAAATGTGATTCAAATTACAAAACTCTCGTCGTGTCTAAAAATGTTTATTAAGTGACACGCGAGTGATTTATATAAATCAATTTCTCATCAATCAGTGAATATCAATGCACCGATTCACTCTATCATGATGTCTCTTTGAGACATTCCGATAAGAGAACATGCTTAGTATGATGATTCCGAAGTGGATTCTTTGGAAGATTCATTACTACAAGCTGGAAATTCCTGTCAAGGAGAGTCTTCTTTAAAAGAGATTCTACCTGATCACAGGTCAGTTTTTCACAAAACCGGAGGGTAGTACGTCCTCGCAGAATGAATGACAAAGCCATATTCGTTCTCTATCTCTGTTGCTAACTGTTTTATTTCAGGAACATATAAAGATGGCGATGGTGATACCCAACTCCAGCTGAATCGTGTCATTCCGTAAGTCATGCTCACACTGCCAACTCATTATGAATGAAGATCATTAATGACGAGAGACTTGCAACAATGAAAGTTGAAGAGACTAACAACAACGTTTCCGGGGTGACCTCCCTTAGGGGGAGATTGTTAGGAATATAAATATTCTAGTAAAAGACTCGGTCACCCCGAGTATTGTTTAGCATTTATGTAGCTCGTAGACTTATTAGTATTAGTTTAGTTAACGTAGTATTTGTGGAGGACGGACGGGTCTTTACCCACTGTACACCCGATCCACAACCCGCAGGAGGGCGTTTTGTTTGTAACTATAAATACCCCTCTCCACATGTGGAGAGGGTTGGAGCTTCCTTCTCATCAATCTAACATTTCACATTTTCTCTCATCTCTTTCTCTCTCTAGGAATCCTCCCAACTTCTCTCTCTCTCTCTCTCTCTCTCTCTCTCTCTCTCTCTCTCTCTCTAAACTCTTCTACTATTATTCTTCTTCCATAATTCTAATCTATCTAAACACAAAACCATGTATGCTATGATTAGTGATATTCTACGGCCCCAAGCCACGAGCAGGGCACAAGGACACCTACGGACAAATAGAGCGGCACTCCTGAAGTACTCTCGTGGACCGACCCTCGGTCCAGAAAATAGTCCACGTCCACAGAACATCGATTAAGCTCCGGACCCTTGCCCAACAAGGGTCCCACCTCAACCACTATAGCAAATATGCGAAATGGTAAGGAAACCCTAACATTTTCATCACCTACAAAAGGTAACCTCAGTACGCATTTCGAGGTATGAATTTCTCACTCATCCCAACACACAGATATTTCTCTAACAACATGAGTACTTACTCTCACGTCAGAGCTTAATCGTGGGGTCCGTCCCCACGATAAGGCTAACGGTTTATCTTTATTTGTGCAGGGAATATCATTCTTTACTTGGATTAGTGCACGAACCCTATGACGGACGGCCCACCAAGGACGGTCCGCTCCAGACTAAGCCCAATTCTAACCCAGTCACACTTTTGCACTATCAGGAATTATATCCATTTGCATTATCTATAGAACCATGTTATGTTTCTGTATTTTAATTGTGTGCATAATTTGTAACTTGTGTGCAACGTATGTTATATCAAAGTCTATGACTGCAACACTTCTAATGCAAATTGATAAAGGCAAAACTAACCAAAGCTAAAACTTCAAAACAACGTTGACTATTAAAAGTCAATTCTAACCAAATTCTTAAGCATCTGCATAAACATAAGGTAAACTCAGCAAACGAACAAAATTCATATCCATGTAGGAGACAAAGTTACTACCATTCAATAAAATACAAACACAAAACAAGGCCATCATATATTAAAGCTAAAAAGTTAACCAAGTGCATAAACAATCAAGAACAATATCCAACTGAGCACCAAGTAAATATTCAACTTTCACACATCACCTTGAGCAACTTTTAATCTTTCCTTGAGCTCATTTCTCCCCCTCAAAAGGCCTGGTATAATCATTCTTGAACGAGCACACATTTTAGGATCATACCATCCTATCCACTGACAAGAAGACCCCTAATCATGAATATGACAATTCATTAATCAACCACCATTGTTACAATTTACCCAGTTATATAATTCATAAATGATACTTTTATTAGAAATGAATTGATGTTCCTTTCTGCAGAGTATCATTCCAGCTTTAGCAACAATATTTCCTAGTGCGGAACACTGATTGTATTTGATGCACATCCATGAGAATATGAAATTGCAATGGAATTTTGCAGAATACAAGTCACATTTGTTGAGATGTGCTGTAGCAACAACCGTCCAACAATTTGAGGCAGCAATGCTTGCATTCAAGAGTTTTAGCGAACCTGCACATGCTTGGTTAAGTAAGATACGACCAGCCCATTGGTCAAGGTCACATTTTTCAGGTACTAAACAAATCTGTGTTTATTCTGTATTACTAAAACATGTTATATACGTATGTAGGGAAAGCTCATTCTGACGTGTTACTTAATAACATGTGTGAAGTGTTTAATGGGAAAGTAGTGGGTGGTGGGCACCAACTCATCATTACTACTTTAGAATACGTTAGAGAATATTGTATGCAGAGAATAGTGAATGTTGTAAATACAATTGAGAAGTGTGCGGGACCGTTAACACCAAAGGCGACACACATGTTAGACTTCATTAAGAAAGAGGCTTATAAATACACCGTTTTAGGGACTGAAGGAGATAACTACCAGGTTAGTGGATGGGGGAGAAAACCGTTTGGTAAATATTAAAGCCATGTCTTGTAGTCGTAGAAGATGGGAGCTTACAGGTATGCCATGTAAACATGCTGTTACTACCAACCGGTATATGAGGTTTAATGGAATAGAAGTACGATCTGTAGAATCATGGGTTCATCCATGTTACTTGCTTAAGACATGGGAGGAAACATACAAACTCCACGTCCAGCCCATCAGGGGTTATCAACATTGGAAAAATTCAAATGTACCTACAACCATTCTTCCACCTAAACATCATAAACCATTGGGTAGGCCACGAAAGAAAAGAACTAGGGCTTTTACAGAAAAGGATGATACTGATAAAGATAGTAAGTTCTCACAGTCTAGTAAGAGTGTAGTTTGTGGAATTTGTGGCAATGCTGGAGACAACAAGAAAATATGTCTTTGGCAAGGAGGTGTTACTGGAAGTCAAGCCAGTACACAGCAGTATCAAAAAACAGGTTCATCCCAGCCAAAAGTTTCATCACAGAAGAAGAGAAAGGTTAAAGGTAATAACTTTGAAGCAACTGAACAAGCGCAAAGTCAAACGGATGTTCAATCTCAAAGACATGTGCATGAAACCTGTGGTAATTCTGAAAGTCGTATTCAAGCAAGTGTGGACGAGTCTGTTACTGGAAGTCAACTTAATGCTGCTTCAGGTGTGTCTTCAAGTCATGGGTGGACTAGGAAGAAGATTATAGCATCAAAAATGGCTTCACCACAAAAAAATGTTGGCTAAGCATTTCTAAGACAATGATTTTCATCGAATATATAATTCCTAGACAATATTTTCTATGTTTTAAGAATGTGTATTTCTGAACTATGTAGACTACTAAATTTTATGCATTTGGAAATATATCCATTTTGCATTATGTAAGAAATCATCTCATGCTACGATATGGGATTAATTGAGGTTTAAATGTATCCATTTACCACTTTTTCCAGTTTCTACCCATTGTTGCAAGTTCATGCAGATACGCATAAGTTTTGACTTTAAGAAAGTCAATTACATTGATTACACATGCAAATTGAGTATTGCATAGTCATTTTACATGCTTGAGTTCTTACTTGGATGATGTTTTTGTATTTTGACAAAGAGCAAATAAGTCAAAGCTTTCTATTAGTCATAGCCAATTACCAAAAGTTGACGAAGTCAAAGCTTTCTACTAGTCAACCTACAATAACGCTTCCAAAAAAACACTAAACAAACTACTGTACATGCATTCTACTTTCTAGAAAGCTTTGCAAACACAAAAAACATGTCTTTCTAAAGACACTACATACACCATATGCAAACTAAAACGATGACTATCTAGGAGACTACACACAAGTTCCTCAAACGACAAACTTTCTCCTTCTCCAGAAGGAGCTCAGCTACGGCTGCTTGGTGAACAGCCTCTAGCTCAATTGCACTGTCTCGGGCATTGACGGCCTCCAATGTCTCAACCATGGGGCCGGCTTGGCATTCTTGTAATGCCGCCTCATTACGGTGAATGTGCCTCCTCAAGTAAAGGATCACCTCCTTTGCTCTTGGTGGCATTGGTAGATCGTACCACCCATTGAAGGGACATGCGGATCCCTAAAAATCAATAATCTAAAATCAAGACTTTGACGTTTAAACTCGTAACTTGAAGATAAACATGTAATAAAAAACAACCATTAGACTAAAACATTGATTAAACTAAAAGTGACATTTTAACTTAAAGCAACCCAACCATGAACGCACCTCCACCGGACAATTATAATAACGCCTTCCTGCGTTGACATTGTTCCAACAGGTCTTTAGGACCGCCTACCTACCACATCCGCATCGCGCCATTCTTAAGATTTGATCGGAACTATTTAGGATAAGATTTGATGAGAGAGAGGAGAGTTTAGGGATGAGTGGTGAAAAAATGTTGCTTTTATTAACATGTAATTACTATAGCAGCTGCAGAAACCGTGTGTGCCTTAGCACACTGTTTTGCATAATGACGATATTACCCTTGTGCTAAAAACAAAATGTAACGGAAGCAACGGCGTTGACCGACGGAAAACGGGTCAAAGGACGCAATCGGCCTCAAAAACCTTGAAGAGGGACGCACGGAGAGGATTTTCAAAACTTAGGATGCATCGCGATGTTTTGCGGAAAGTTTAGGGACCAACGGTGTATTTTTGTCATATATAGTACATATTTTTTCTCTTCTCATTTTCTTTCAAACATTTCCAAAATCCGAATCATATTCCAATCCCACTTACGAACCAAACGCACCCTTAAAATGAAATGTAAACAAATAGCGAGAGGATAGTTATTTTGATTTAGATTCCTAATCGTGTTTAGCACTAATATTAGACCCTTAATCCTGCTATAAATATATTAAGCCACCAATTTCCGATCAATAGTAAGATAAGAAAAAAAAGGGAGAAATGGGTGAGGTGAAGCACATACTACTAGCGAAATTCAAGGAGGGGATCTCGGAACAACAGATCGATGATCTAATCAAAGGTTACGCTAATCTCGTCAACCACTGCGAAACCATGAAATCTTTTAAATGGTAACAACATTACTCCCACTATCCAAATGTTATTATACTTTCATCATACCAAATTTGTTTTGTGATCTGAGTTGTGTTAGTGTAGATTAATTATTTGGGTTTATTTTCTTGTTACTTAGATCTATTTGATTTCTACTACACAGTCGAGATAATGTATAAAATTTTATGCATAAAACGAAAAATCATCGAAATTTACAAGGGGTGATGTTGTGAAAATGTATCAGACACTTATTTGAAAGGGTTAATGGCATGTAATAGCTACATATTTTCTCACTTGTGCCATTATCAGATACCAACCCAAAATATTACAAGAATACCTATCAAACTTTATAAATTTTTTCCATTATCATACTTTTGCTTACGTGGCATGATTGGCAACCGGCTAAACAGGTTAAAATTAAATACGTAGATTTTTTTTTTTCTTTTTTTTTATTTATTTATTTATTTATTTATTTTTTTCATCCATCTTCTTCCTTCCCCACCACCATAACCACCACCATGTGCACCTCCTCCTCCTCCACTTCCACCACCTCCTCCGCTACCACCACCACCTCCTCCTGCAGTTTCACCACCATACCCCGCTCCGCCACCTTCACCGGCTCCACCACGCAAATCCCGATACGCAACTGAAAGTGTGATTTGAGATGTTAATTACTCATAACATGCTCGTATAAAAATCGTTGTCGCAGAGACGTGAAAATTTTTTAGATCGTTCATTTCACTTTTGTATTGTTGTTACTGTGAAGAGATAAATGATAATTTAGTTTTCATAGATGTGTGTAATGTTGTTTGTTCTAGCTAAATAGTTTTCCATGGATTAGATAACTAGGTTTACTTTTAGCTGGTAAGTTATTTTACAATTGGGTTATGAAGATCCAAATTAATTATTCAACGCTGCTAATTTTACCGTCTGTTGATTATGGGTCGTTAACTTGGTGAAATATGTATGCGAAGTGCGGCTGTATTGTGTGGTGTTTTTGAGTGTTATATGTAAGTTGCAGAAAAAGATTACCAGAAAAGTTGCCGGAAGAAGTGGAGAAGATGACCGGAATATGATTACCCAATTTTGTAGGTCAAATGATGATATCTACACAAAAATATGAAAGTTTGTAGGGTATTCTTGTAATATTTTGGGTTGGTATTTGATGATGGCACAAGTGGGAAAGTATGTAGCTATTACATGCCATTAACCCTATTTGAAAATGTATTCAACTTTACCCGACACACAATATAAAAAATTAGAAGTTCACATGTTCTCGAGACCTAGCCCCAGGCAATGAGCAGATGTTCCTGATGTTTAGCCATGAGTTGGGATTGAACTCAGACCGTATTTCTTTGAAGATACACACAATATGAACAATTCGAAGTCCATCTGTTAAATAGGAGTTCATTACACAACAAATAAATAAATGTCTCGGGTAACCTTGGGGGGTTGTTTCCCTTGGAGGTCTCGGGTTCGAGTCCTGCCAATGGGGTTTTCCTCCTAGGAGAAGCAGAAAAAAAGGAGTGGGGTTTATTCCCCATTTTTCCCCTAAGGCGAAGGTTCAAGGAAGGCATCCCGCTTGGATGTCAGTGCACGACTCGAATCACTAACTACTACATTTTTTTTTTCTTTCTACCATTATCCCTATTTATAAAGTTGAATATTGCCATGTGTTTTTTTGATACTTTTGAATCGGTGTGAATATGGATCTAGTTTGGCGTAAGCTTAGAGGGTGTTTGGGATTATGCTTATTTATGTGTCTATGTGATTATTTTCTTATTTTAAATCAGATAAGCAGTTTTGAGTGTTTGGGAAAAAGTAATTATTTGCTTATGTTACTCCAAAATAGGCAGTTTATAATAAGCAGGAGGTTGGGTTGCAACCTGCTTCTTTTTTAGTATGTAGGCGCTTTAAAAAGCAATATAGACATCCTGTTAGTAGGTTAGCTTTATTGATGTTCATATGGAGTTAAACAAATGGATGCTGCAGTCCTGCAGATAGAATGTTATTTTCACAAGTGACCCTAAATTTGACATTGCATGTTTAGAGATCACATGGCAATAGGAGTTTCTTTCAGTCACTTTAATAAGTCCTTAAAAATGTTTTTTTATAGTTCGAACATGGCTTCTCTCATATCTAAGTGATTGAAAATGTATAAATGATTGAAGCTTTACAATGTACGAGTTTTCAACTTCTTTTAGTTTCAAAAAGTGAGAGTTTTTCCAAATTGATGCGACTTGTCAAAGAAAATCTGCATATAATGAAGACTTGATACTCTTTGATCATATATTGTTACTACAGTTTCCTAAAGCAGCTCATAATAACGTTTAGGGGTGGCGATAAATTGCTATCTTTTTTCAAATGATCTAAAGTCTAATATATGTATCTTGATTTTGTTACAGGGGAAAAGATGTGAGCGTTGAGAATCTACACCAAGGCTACACTCACGTGTTCGAGTCAACCTTTGAAACCACTGAAGGCATTGCAGCTTATATATCTCATCCAGCCCATGTCGAGTTCGCAACTGTTTTTCTAGATCAACTTGAGAAAGTTCTGGTCGTTGACTACAAACCTACATCAGTCGAGCCATGAGCATTTTTCTTCATGTATGTAAAACTTGTTGTGCTTACACTTATAATAAATGAGTATGTTTGACTGTTTGTTTGAAGGATATTCTATGTTACTCGCTTACTCCCCACCCAAAGTTATATGAATAATATAATTTCTTATTTGCTTATAGTTCTTGTTACAGAATAGAAAATATGGCTTTTGATAATTTTATTATGCAAGTAGTTTCTTTGGCGTAATTGGAGCAATATTTTAGAAAGCATACACTCTTAACCCAACAAGTTGTGTTCATGTAGAGTTCTAAGTATTTGCACTTTTAAGTGTTTGCAGTTGTGGTTGATAGTGTTTCGTTTAATGCAGATTTAGAGTTTAAGTTTTGTGCACTTTCATGCTGGTGATCTTTAGTGTAAAGGATCTTGATAAGCTTGACGTGATGAAGGAAATGCATCTTCTTGGTCATGGTGTGTTATTTATGGTTTAGTTTTGTAGTGTTTGACAAATTGATTGTTGACTTTGATTTGATTATTAATGTTAGGGTCTGACTATACCCTTGGTCCAAAATAGTTCTTTTGATAAACTATTTATCCATTTACCTCTTGATCATCATCTTCTTCTCTTAAATTTGTCCCTTCTTTTTAAGCAAATTCTGGTTGTTTTTTTTACGCTAAGACTATAAGGATACATTTTCAGTTTTTTTCCCAGTTATATGCAATGTTCTGTTTGTTATTTTCTATTGATTTATCGAAACTACTTGTGTAAATCATTGTGTCTTAGCAAAGATGGACGAATAGGTTGGTTCTAAAATGAATGAAAGTCAAGGCCCATTATTATATTGTTTGAAGAGTAGACATTGCTTACAGTAAAAATTGCATGCAGTCATCATATACCTAATGTCACCTGCACAACTTTTTTAAAAAGGAAATGGAAAACCACGAAAAAAAAATCATCCAACTAAAATCTTTTGTTTGTCAACAATAGTAAGGATCAGGAAAAATCAACTCAAACTTAAACCAATTATGGGAATGAAGGTATGGCTTTCATTCCCAATACAATTGTTTGGTTAGTGGGTTTGCTATTAATAATAGGTATCAAACACACTAAATCAAGCATTTTCTAAACCTACCAAAGGAGATGGGTTTACAAATCCATTCCATGTCAATACCTAAAGTGAGTCCTTTTTACAGCCAAACGCCCGATTTGAAAAGTCTTTTGGTAGGCGGGATCAAAGGCGGTAAGGAATGAATCAATTCAATGGAATGCGAAATTGTTAGTAATTTGTTTCGAGATTTGGAATGAAATGGTTAATTCCTCACTCCTGATGTTCTTCCGTAACCACTATTTTCGTTTATCCACTCTAAAAAATAATTGTCATACCATTCCACTTTGAAAAGTCAAGGTTCGTTTAATTCATTCTTTTCCCACGACAATTGCTACATAANTTATTCCATGTCAACATGACAACCAAACAAGACAATGAAACAATAATCTCTTTATTCAGATCCTATGTTCATTCTATTACAAAGTCTATTATATTATCTTATCGCCCAATCAAATCAACACTTAAATTCAGTCATATACTCATATATGTCAATGCAAACGAGCTGTCATGAGTCAATCATAAGGCGGCTGAATCTGACAAGATTGGTGAATGAAAAGTATAATTTTACCAAGTCAGGATTCTAAGTTTGTTATTCTTTTTATAGTTTAGAAAAGATGACTGGAGGTACTCGAACACAAGAGCGAAGCCTTGGTGCAGGATCTCAATGCTCGCCTCTTTTCCTTTGCTGTAAAACAAAGATACATGAATCAAAGTTTTAAACGTTCAACCAAAGTTATAGCCGATTTCTAAAGAAAGTAAAGAATTTAAAAATGAATCTTTCATGTTAGACTGTGACTTGTTTTCTTTATGACATCCGCGTTGCATATCGAGTAAGTGCTTCGACACCCTTCATTTTATTTTCATATAGATGTTGTATTCGTCGAGCAAAAATGTACTAAAACACGTGATTCTTGATCCTAGGGCTCTAGGCTCATTCACGTTTCTCTAAATGACAAAATAACTAAAAGCCTAATTACTTTTTAAGCTACTTAAAAGAATAGAACAACTCATCAATAATAAATTGTATTATCTATTATGATATTTATACCACTTGCAATTTCTTTAATTAGGTTGAATCAACAATTTTGCTTTATTCGCCCTTTATAGAAGTTTCGCCCTTATTAGAGGGCTAGGTGCAGCAACGAGCAACCCTTCGCCGTGCTGATGTGGCCCCCTCGCTGAGGTTCGCCGTTTGGCACCTCTTCGTCTGCACGGCGAGGGTGTGGTTTGTATCTTGTGTCAGCTTTTTCATTTTATTTTCTTTGGTCGATTATAAAATGGTTGTGCAAACTGTGTGTGTGTGTGTGTGTGCAGATTTTAAGGGAAGAAGATAACGTTTGATTTTTTTATTTTTTATTATTTTTTATTTTTTATTTATTTATTTATTTTAAGTGGGCTTTGTAAGGTTTTTAATTGGTAAGGTTTTTCTTTAAGTGGGCTGGGTAAGTTTTTTTTTTTTTTTTTTTTTTTTTTTTTTTTTTTTTTTTTTTTTTTTTGGTGTTTGTTGTTTTTTTTTTTTTTTTTTTTTTTTTATAAATCTTTTATTTCCTTGTCTGGCTCCTATTGGGCTCGTCAGTCCAATAGTTCCAACATCAATTTTAATGGCCTCGTTATCGTTAAATAATTCCGTAACTTACTCAAAATAAGGTCAAATATTCGTTACCAAAGAAATAATAAGCCTTGGACTTGTATAGCGTGTGCTCGAATATTTAANTATTTTTTTATTAGAATAAAATTAATTTAGTTTATTTGGAAATTTGAATAACAAAAATAAAGTTGTAAGTGTTGGGGCTCAAATGAGTAAGTTGAGGTTAGTTGTTAGTGAAGAGGAGGTTAGTTGTGAAGAGGTGTTGGGGTGATGTGGCACAAGTGGGATCCAAATGAAGAGATGAAGCTCTTCATTGCACCTATCCGTCTTACTACCCCATTATTATTGTATTTATGAGACAAGGAACAAATGTTATTTTCAGTTTTCAACGGAATTGTTCTATTATTTTCCTATGTTCACAAACTCTCCTTTCTTTACTAGAGCTAATAATAAACCATTTGAGGTAGATTATAGTCATTATACGATTCACAAATGATTTTATCATCGTCATATAATGCCTGTCAATAATACATATAAATCATTAGATTTACAAAAGAATCTACTCCTATATAAAATTGTTACATAAAATATAAATATCTAAACTAAAATTAGTAAACAAGTATTTTTAAAATACAAGTTGCATCTTATAGACTTTCCACTTTCGGGAATGGAGCCGCCACTTATATATTACAAATTTTAAGTAGTAATGAATGTATCAAACAACTAGTGAACCGACAAACATAATATAAACGAAAGTCAATAATGAATATATCAAACAATTTTAACTCGCGCGTTGCTGCGGGGTGTCTGTATACGACATTATTGCACGCACCGGAAATAATAGTTCTTTCTAACCAAGAAATTGCAAATTCGTAAATAGTGTCGTATGCCTCTATTGGTGTTCCGATTACTACATTAAAATTTGAAGAATAAGTTTGACTAATTTGATTTTTTCCTGGGGTGGGAGACACTTGCTTATAACAAAGGTTTGCTCGTCTTGACTCACTAATTGTATCTCCCTGTGCCCCCTGATTGATGGTTCTCTGGCTTGCTTGCATGATGATTTGTCGTAAAGTGCTATCAATTTTCTACTTTTCCCTGGAGGATCGCTCTTGACAGTTGCTATTCCTATCTTTGTTGGGAACTGGATTTGTAACTGTTGTATCGCTTTCCTTCCTAACAAAGCGTTGTAAACTGCGTGCGATTGACTACGTTGAACTCCATGATTGTTGTCCTTTTCAGTGGATGTGTCCCAATGATTGTATTGAGCTAGATTGTTCCCTCGGGTATGTAAACTTCAGACAAGAAGCCAAATAAAGAGGTTTTCAATTTATAGAAAAATAAAGAGAGTTTTCTCTTGAAGTGCTGTTTGAGTACCCTTTGTGGATTTATCGATTTTTTTATTCATTTTTTTTTTTTTTTTTTTTTTTTTTTTTTTTTTTTTTTTTTTTTTTTTTTTTTTTTTTTTTTTTTTTTTTTTTTTTTTTTTTTTTTTTTTTTGCAGTTTTTTTCAATCACAACGGTTTCCACCATCATGTTCATGATAGGCGTTCTTGATCAATAAAAAGAGTCAATAAAGAATTGTTCATTATATGCATTTTTTATCAATAGAAAGAATTGTTCATAAGAAAAGTATGTTCATCATTGATGGTATTCATCAATAAAAATAGTTGTTAATTAGTTACATTATTTGTCAATAAAGTTGTTTATCACTAAAAGCGTTAATCAATAAAAATGGTTGTTCATCATACACGTTGTTTATCAATGAGTATAGTTGTTTATCAATAAAAAAAATTGTTCATAATTAAAAGTTGTCGTTAATTATCAATACAAAAAGTTGTTTATCGTAGACGTCACATGTAAGTCGTGTTTTATCATCAATTTGAAAACATTAAATAAAAATTAAATTTTAATAATCTTTTATTAAAAAAATCGTATATTAAATGTTAACTTTGATGACAAAAACTAATATGAAGAAAGATAAAAGAAATAATAATAATAATAATAATAATAATAATAAATGTATGAATGAAATTAGAAAAAGAATAATTGAAAAATAAGAATATGGCATCATCTCATAACTTTTTAAACTTTACTTTACTCCCCCACTTTTCTTGTGATTTTGAACTTATCATTTTAGTTAGAAACATGTCTTTTTCGGTTTATCTCTAACACATCAAAGTGATCAAATTATAAGAATATTTTCTATTATCGAAGATCTGTTTTCTAAAACTATGTCAACAATGTGGTGTGTGCATCAAAGAATGCCATAAGTCTTTCTTTTCAACTGCTTACGCATTACTCAGGTTATTGAAGAAAAAAACTACTTATCCTACTGAAAGAAAAAGGCTACTTAAAAATCATTTTGCTTAGAAAAAGTGGTTTCTTTTTAACTTTAGTGATCGACAAAGGTATTTAACCAACAAACAAAATTAACAGCTATATGACTTGTTCGCTGTAAGATGTTTTGAGTTTTAACAATCCTAAATGATACGTATTATGACTTGTTCAGGCCGGTTGACAGACGACTTTCTTGGTTTGTGGCGAGTGATTCAATTTGTAACCAATGAAATTACCACGTTTCTTTATTCAAGAAATTGAATGAGACTATTTTATACAACTGTAAATATGTTAACACTATAATGTAATTTTTAAATCGATCTTATATTCAAATGGAGTCTATTTAGGGCCCGTTTGGTTCATAGATGGGTTTAGGATAAGGATTTAGATTTGGGGCCCGTTTGTTTGATGGGTTTAGACACTAAAGATTGGGATTGGGTTGATAAATGTTATTTGGTTAGAGGGGTTAGGTTTTAAAATTAGGCATGAATGCCATGGCAGTGGGGCTTCTCAAAACCAGGCAAAGGAAGTGGTATTTCTCTCTCTTCAATAAATATATATATCACTGTGTTGTATAGTGAGTAAGATTATTTATTTAATTGATTTTTTTACATAGTAGTAAACCTTTGTGCAGACCAAACAAAGTTTTTTGTTTTACTAAACCAAATCCTATGTCAGCCATGTATTAATCCAATACAATAGTAAATTCTATTTTTTAACCAAACGGGCCCTTGGATTTGTTATTGGTTTTCAAAAGTATAGCTTTTAAAATATATGTTTGGTTCATGGTTTATAAAGTGATTGCATTTAATTTTATTGTGGTATTTAAATAAATAATTGGAAGAAAATGAATATAAAATAAAGGGTCCCACTAGAAAAGCAAGTAGAAATTGACAGTAGTATAATTTTAATTAATTTTTGCACATATATCAAAACTTTATAATTGTATCAACTTCAAAACCCACCTTACATATATCTTTTATCAGACATGTACTTTTCGGCATTCGATCCAAATCTAAAAGCCTATGGTGTCAAACCAAATGCATTGTTTCAAGTCTAATCCATTTCTTTAAGTCAAAACCCATCAACCAAACTGGCCCTTACATATGCTTTTATTATACTGAAGATGTTCTTAGAGCATCTCAAAAGTTTATGGCATCATGCGAAAGTGACCACTACCAAGTTGAACCAAAGACAGATAATCTTTATCATGTTTCAAACTGTGTTTGAAATCCTTTAAAGGAAGGAGGCAACTTGTCTATCACTCTTGAAACTAGGGGTGTTCACGGGACCGTTTGTTTCAGTTAATCGAGAAATGAAAACCGTTCTTCATGAGCCAGGTAGTTCATTTCACTATCCGAAATCGAACCGCTCTAGATGGTTACCGGACATGATAGTACTGGAAATAAACGGTTGTTTGCGATTCGATTCACGGTTAACCGTTTATAACGTTCCATCATGTCCAACCGAACATAATCCAAAAATACAATTAAACAAAACTGTGATAACATTAGAAAAGTATTTTCTCGTTCTAATATTCCTTTGTCGTAACAATTGCAGGTAACATATCAAACACTATAACCAAACTACATATATATTAGTCCAACATTCATGATTTACAATAACATTACTAGAGTGACAAACAAATGGTAGTAAATGCTCACATTTTGTCAATAAAAGTCCTTTATACTTTGGAAACATTCAAGAATAGAAAACATGCTACTACAAGTAGTTAAAAACGTAGATTTAGTAAAAACCTAGATATATGTAGTACACCGTTTGGTCTGGATAACCATGGTTATTTACAATAAAAACAGTAACCGATCCACAATAAACGGGTTTTCTCGACACCGGGTTTTTTGTTTTCGATTTCTTCGGTTATTGGTTTTTCCCAGTTTCGGATTAAGCGGATCGGCTTGGTTCGTCGGGTTCTCGGATTTTTTGAACACCCTACTTGAAACAAATATTAATTCATCCATTTTCATATTGTGTTGTGTATATTGTTCAAGGATTGTAAGGAGTTCGTTGAATTGTTCCATGACGGGCCTTGAGTCGGCCATTTTTAAATCATTGATATTACTTACAAGGAACTTTTTATTAGAATTATCCTCTACCGTGTACTTAGATTCAAAAGTTTCAAAAGAACCTCACAACTCTTTTGCAGATTTCACTTTCTGATAATTTATGCAGGTATAGTCGTCGTTCTCCCATTTCGATATACGATTGCTTTAATCGTGTCATCCTTCAACAACTCTGGCATAGGGGTAGATAGAACATACACAACATTTAATGTTGTTAAAAAGAAGTGCATTTTCTTCTGTCATCATCTAAAATCATTCATTTCAAACTTATCGAGTTTCCCAAACTTAGCAGTCATCTCCTTCATAGTATCTCCTCCAGCCATTATTATCACAAAATACTTTATTTGTTTGTTACAAATTAGGTAAGTGCTGTGAAGATAATCTTGGATAGTCTTCTCATATTCGTGTATGTTCACTTTTCAATTAGAGTATTTCAACCCTTTAACGCCCGGATACGATGAAATCCTTATTAGGATAATTTTAGAAGAACCATTAGTTTCTAGGCACCAAAAAACTAAACAAAATATATATATATATATATATATATACAGTACACGTATACATCCATCATCTCAATATATATACTACTAGTAATAATCATATAATATATTATATAAACATAAGTATAAGCTAGTATATATTCCGACACCATATATTAGTACCTAATATAATGAGTATATGACATTTCCAAATGTTAGCTTTCATTTAATTATGTTGCAAAAGGCATTAGAATGAGCCACATACTACCTTTATTGCGTTAAGTTAGGACTAGCAAAAATAATGTCGTGCTCATAACGTTAGACACATTTGTAACGATTAAAAACGTCTTCATATATCCCCCGTGTCTTTTGGATAAGATTAAAACCGCTTGGATCTATCAAACTTTGGTAAAAAACCATGTTAGCAATATGATACAGAATCAACGCGGCCCGCCTGAATAGTTCTGTTCACTATACACATCTCACTGACCTTTTTCCGATCCACCTTACATGCTAATTGTTCGTGTTCAATTGAAACAATGAATCTTTTTAATTAACATAATATTTTTGACAGTTAGAGGCGGTTGGTTAAAACAAACAGTCATAATTGTTATCCTAACAGTTTGACAAAATGTGAGAAAAACGGGTTAGTAATTTGTCGTTTACTTATAGTTTTTACTTGTGTAAGACAAGTATAATAAATATCGTTTACAATTCAAACCAGTGCTATAAAATAAACTTATAAGGTGTAAATTTGTAAAACTAATTTTTTTTAACATAATGCAAATGATTTTTAAAATACGATATGGTGTTTGTATCTAATAATAATTTGCGACGACTACCGGTAAATTAGGCCGCATACTTACAAAAATATTTACTAACTACCGCCTTTAAATTATTGTTTTCTGTAATTTTTATCTTAAGGTGAGTTTATTATCTATCATTTTTTTTATTTATTTTTGGCAAAAGTGAAATATATTGATGAAAAGATCAAAAGATCTCATAGAGATGATACATTGAGGAAACTGAAAATTACAAACCATTTGAAACTACTAACCCTTGAGTGAAACTTGAGATGTGATGACGAAATTGAAGAACAAAACTACTAAACAGAGGAAACATGAAACTTAATTATCCGTATTATTATCTTTAGAGAATGTCTAACCAATGCCCTAAGGGCCGTGAAGTTAGGATGCGTTTGGTATGCTGGCATGAATGACAATTGGTATGAGTTTGATAGTAGTGGTGGGTCCCTCGCCTATGAAAGATCCATGCCTAGCTCTTTTGATGTATATGAAGTATGAATTATATCTATCATTTATTACCATAGTGATGAGGCACCTCATCTTAAACAAACATCTTTAATCACTTTAGTCTCATTCCTATAGTGGGATACCAAACGCACCCTTTATTGTATTTATTGTATTGGAAAAGGATATTGATTGACGAATGATGGGATAGTACATGTCATTCGGGTCGGATAAAAGTTTGGATATAGGAATATCCGTACGATAAGGTTGGTCATTTGTGTCTGGATGCAAAGAATAGAAATGAATTGAATGAGACTCTCCAAAACTTGGGGCCGCCGCCATTGAAGCTTGAAACTTGCAACAATCCACTATTCATGCCACGTTGGATTTTGGCACCAAATGCTAGGTTCTTTGTACGCAACCCCTTTATTTCCTCAACATCCATAGTTATATTCACGTTCTTGAAAACACAAATAACATTAGATATTAGATAATAGAATTTGGTTGAACAAAGATAAAAGAAATATACGGGGTATAAAAAAATCAAAGATTAAATGAAACAATCATATCCAAAAAATGAAACAATCATAATCACTTTTTTTCTTTTATCAAAATTGAAAACTCTATTTATATTCACTTTTTTAAAAGTTGAGGATTTTATAAACCGTTGCTTTTTTTTTTTTTTTAACCATGATTTCCGACCTTTTTGGCCGACTAATCCACGAGGTAACCCATCGCCACACAGACTCAAACCAGGTAAAGCCCCCTCTTTTCAGGAGGTTGGCGTGGCCACTTAAGGTTGTTTGCACCTAGCAGGAATTGAACTTGAGGCCTCACACATTTTAGAGTGATAGTCACAAGCCCTTTTGCCACTAGGCCACCCTTAAGTGGTTAAACCGTTGCTTGTTACTAGTTATACAATCATGTCGAGCATAAAATCTTTATTAGAGTGGCACTTTTATATATTTTTGACGAATTTTTTTCCGATATTTTTTGTAGTGAAATTTACGCCCATGTAATCACATATGATTTGTGAAATCATATGTGATTTGTGAAATAAAGTATGATTTGTGAATCATGTGTGGTTTGTGAATCACATGTGACTTGCTATTTAAAAATCACATGAGATTTGTTAAAAAAAAAAGTGTAATTTGTAAACTCACTTATGAGTTGTACGTAATTTAAACTTTTAAACTCATATCATAAATCACATGTAATTATTTATGGTGTAATGTTAATACCCATAAAAAAGAAAAATACAAGTAAATTTGTCGAAAGTATACCGAAGTGTCCGTCTATAAAAAGATAAAAAAGTTTGGTCGCGATCATATATTTTTGTAGCTTAACGATTTACCATTGCAAGATATTTTCTTTGAAGAAAAAATGAAAAATAAATATTTTGACTAAAATTAAAAAAGAAGTGGCTGAGATCAACTCATTTGATCTTTATTTATTTTTTTGAATTTTGTTAAACGAGTTACAGCCGATTTTAGGTTATAAAATATAAATTGTTTTTAAAATATGTCTTTTTTTAGTTGGTGCAATCCTCAATTTTATCTATTTAATTACTTATTGTCCAACTTTTGTACTTATAGTCATAAAATAAATTTGTGCACACCCTAAGAAAATGAGTCCGTTTTTGTAAACAACGACTGAGTAACTAATGTCTTGTGGTTTATGTCTAAGATGGTTGGGCATGATTTTATAATAGTAAAAGTAACATTTAGACATATGAATCTCAAAATGTTGTAAGTTCAAGATATTTCTTGCACTTGAGGTAGTGTAGTTTTTTAACAGAGTTCAACAAGTTATGTATAATACTATTATGACACAAAGATTCATAAATGTTGTTTTTCGCCCATCTTCTGAGCTGTTGCATTCCACCATGAGAGAGCATCTTCCAGTAGGGTTCCTGTAGCGAACGAGACTTTGCTTTCAGTGGCACAGCCGCTTCTAACAAATACAGTCTCAATCCTCTCAAACCAACGAGCAAGCTCCGTTGCTCCTTCCGTTCCTTTGAAGTACGTAGGGTTACAAGCCATGAAGTCCTTGTAACTACATCTGCGAGTTGCGGGGGTCTCGCTTTCTGTAGTAGGTCGGACCTCACTACTTGATCTTGCCTGTTGTTCCAGCGCTGCAGCAATTCCATCAGCGATCAACTTCCTGATGGCGGCTTGAGTCATGACGGGGGCAGTGGAGGCGGCAGGTGCAGTCTTCCTATGGGCCATAGTTCTATAAAATCGCAAGTGCATAAGTTAAACCTCGATCGACGATCCCTTATAATAGTAGGAAAACATAACTAAGTCCATAATAGTCGAGATCATCACTAAATGCATTACAATTACACTATGAATACATACATCAGGATACACCACATCATTNGGTGCAGTCTTCCTATGGGCCATAGTTCTATAAAATCGCAAGTGCATAAGTTAAACCTCGATCGACGATCCCTTATAATAGTAGGAAAACATAACTAAGTCCATAATAGTCGAGATCATCACTAAATGCATTACAATTACACTATGAATACATACATCAGGATACACCACATCATTCATAAATAATCATCACGAAATGTAACAACACACATGAAATTTACAATGAATCTCAACATGGCAATTCACAAGGGTACAACAATAGATCAAACAACTAAAACAACATAGATTAATATCATTACAGTACAATCGTAACCAACACAATGGTTTTAATAATTGTTACATTGTTACAAAACAATACAATACAGAATTATTAATGTCGCGTAGGGCAAGTTAAGATGTCTAAGTACGTAGTGATACGTCATAAATCTATGATGCTCCAGGTGCGTCTCCTGATCTACGCTCTAGCCCTCGGATGATCCTGATCATCTCCAGTATCTCTATGTCTCTAGACCTCTCTCTGGCCTGGACCTCCTCAAGAGTAGTGCGGTGTGTATGTATGGTGGTGCTGGCGGCGGCTAACTCCTGCGTCTGATGCTCCAACATCTGATGAGTCATCGTAGCAATATCTCTCAGCTTCTGAATCTCTTGACTCTGAGTGTCAAGTCGATGTCCAAACTCAGCGACAGTATCTATAGCTCCCTCAATCTCTGTGCCCATCTGCTGAAACACCAGCTCTAGAGCTACTCTGTGGGCTACGAGGTTTACGACCTCCTCCTCTATGATCTCAACTTGCTCAACAGAAATCTCCTCTAAGGCGCTCACAATCTCATCAATACGATCCTCATGTCTAACCATCCTAGCAGCTAATAAGGGGATAGTGTGGTGCATCGGTTCTCCAGTGACCGGAAGCACGACTGTGGAACTCTCTCCAAGCTCCTCAGCTCTCGGGGATCCCTCTACGAATCTCCAAAGACGAATGGCCTCCAACAGAAACGACCATCTCCTGGCATCAACTCTCCTATGGGTACTAGTGGGTGGAATGGTCTCGACAGTAGTAGTGGTAGGTGGAGGCGAAGTAGTAGGAGAAGAAACGGGGAAGGAATCGGTACAGTGGTTGTCTGGGAGTAGAAAACAGTAGGGGCTGGGATAGGTGGCGAAGTCTCTGACGTAGTGAAGGTAGGTAAAATGTAAGGATGTGGCTCAGGTAATGGTGATGAAGGCGAAGGTAAAGGCGAAGACACAGGGGATGGTATAGAAGAAACGAGTGATGGATTGTTGCTCGTTATCCTTCCACATTTTCGTAAATCCAATATATAACTTATTCATTAATTATGGGAAGAATCTCGAATCTTTTATATTTAAGTCTAGCACGACATTCAAAATATTTAATCCTAATTTTGTTTTGGACAATGAAATGTGGGTATATATGGTCTATTAATGGATCACCATCAAAGTGATCTTACATCTCAAATATCGCTAGTTATACATTTTGTAAGTTATTTTCCGGAAAAAAAGAATATATATTATTATTATTATACATTTTGTAAGTAGTCACAGAAGAGATTGAAAATTAATCACTAAAATATCTCGTTTAGAGCGCGATTTGAGTCAAGGGCTAGTATTTTCAAGTCGAAATAGTTACAAAAATATATTGGAGCGCGATCTAAGTTAAAGACCCGTCTGTCAAATAACATGAAGATGAAAAACTTTTTCAAAATAGATAGTCCATGGATGATTCAGGTAGTTTACTTATATTCGATATATTTGAAATCAAATATATTTACAGACCACAAAAAACTAACAAAGTAGGTACCATACCAGGGTTTCTACTTATATCCAAACCAAAAAATACAATAAATGAAGGTTGCCAAAAATAGCAGCAGTAATTTATACAAAAATAAATCTTAGCTAAAAAAAGAAAAAGTCTCATCTTTCTATATTTGCTTTGGTCAGCTCCATTTCCACCGTTGAGATTCATTCATCTGTCTCTTTATTTTATCATATTGATTCCTCTCATTTGATTGGCTGAAAATGCAACTCAAATCCATTCAACATTTCAACTCATCTTCATAAACCAACAAAAGCTAGCTAGCAGCTTCTTTTATATTTATCAGAAACAATATTTCTATATATATTTTTCTAGCTATGTATGGTGTTAACAATTCTTCAGATGCAATATCTAGAGACATGAACTCAATCTTGTACTCATCAACTTTCAAACATCCAGCAGACACTGAGTTTGCTAAGATTAAACAGCTGATATCCTTAGACAACAACAATAACTCCTATGAAAACCCTAGTACTCATCCACAACACCAAGAAAACAGCGAAAATCCACCGTTAGTAAGTTATCGGTCTACTCCTAGCTCTTTTTTCTCGAATCTATTAAACGAGAATGAAAATGATGCCTTCCAAGATCATGAACCTGAGGAAATATATTTTATGGACCAGCAACAACATAAGAAGAAGTCTGATCAATCTGAAGCATATAATAATATGAAACGTGAGAAACAAGAAATGGGTAGTAAGAATATTGAAGTTTTGGGTTATGGTTATTCGAAACAAAGTGATTTGGATTGTGGATCGTCTTTTAGAAGTGATTTGGTTAGGCAAAGCAGCTCTCCTGCTGGATTTTTGTCCTCGTTGACTGGTGAAAATGGTAAATAATATATATATCAACTTGTTTCTTCATTTGTTGTTTTTTTTTTTCCTTTCATTATTTACTTCAACTTGTTGTTTGATTTGTTATGTTTGTAGTTCATATTGATGGTTGACTTTTTTGCTTATGGTTTTTGGATATTAGAAATAGTTTCATAGATCTTAAGTTGTGCTGGTAAAGGATTTGTTACATCATATATGACTATATGTATTGGATAGTTGTAAAAACTTGTAGGCTACATCTATACGTATGTGTTTAGGTGTAAAAGTCATGTTTACCGGCACCTAGGTGCCACCGCTAGCCGAAGTACAGTTTGGTGTATAGATTCCTACATGTTTGACCTAGTGGCATAAGGTAATCCGCAAGTGAGGTCTTGGGTTCAAGCTTGGGCATCACCTTCTTTGATGTGTGAGTATGATGTTGGATTGTTGGCCATGCCTTTGGCTTCTAGCTCCTCTGCCTGGCTTAACCACCATTTTATTCCGTCACCATGTGAAGTAGTGTGTTGTCGGCTATTCGAGAAGATTCAAGGGTGAAAAACGCCAATCCATTAATGTTTTTTTCCATCTTTTTATAGTTTATAACCTACACCTAGTTTTATTTTGTTGTAGTTTAAGATTTGTTTTGATTTAGGAGTTGTAGTTTGAGATTCCTTGTTAGTGTTTATTATCTATGGAGCGATGGTTCAAATTAATCCTCGTCTACGGTTAATTCCTGAATTTTTCTATAAATACGTGTATTATCTTTCAGTTTTTATTATGTTCTCAGTAGGTCAGTAGTTATTGACAAATGACAAGAGTGACAAGAAGTTCTGTTTGGGCACCCTCAAAAGTGTTACCGAAATTCTGTGTTGCTTGTGTCGTTTTCTTCCATTCACAATGATAGTCGTCACTCATGTTGGCCAAAAGATTAACGTTAAGTTTGTTGAGAATTTTCTAACAATTTTGTAGACCAAAATGTTGTGAGTGAATGAGTGATCATGTTCCAATGATTTTTTTTCTATGATTAAATGATTAAGACTGTTGTTTTGAATATTGAAACTCAGCTTTTGCTAAAGATCTGAGAAACGGAAGTTCATCGAGTTCATTTAATAGCCACATCAGTTTCTCGTTAGGGTCATCTTCTTCTTCGTCGAGATTTTTGCCCCAAATAGCTGAAAACGAGAATGAGTTGAATGATTCCACATTCCATAGCTTGAAAAGGAGCAGAGATGGTAGCTTAAAGATGTCACAGGTACATCTTAATTTAAGAATCGGCTTGATTTATTTATTATGGATGGACTTGAAACCCACAACCTATGGTTGGTGGGGCACCATTGGTACCGCTAGACCAAAAGCCTATTGGTATGCACTACTTCTCTAATCATCTCATTATGCTTTCTCGTTAATGTGAACTTGTTTGTAGAATGGAGAGACTGTAAACCACACTCCTAATTTGGTCCACCATGTGAGCTTGCCAAAAACGTCTTCTGAAATGGCTGCTGTTGATAATTTCTTGCATTTCCAACAAGATTCATCGGTTCCTTGGAAAACACGTGCAAAAAGAGGATTTGCTACACATCCACGAAGTATTGCAGAGAGGGTACGTACAAACATCTTTATACTCTTGATTCAGTATGATCAATGTCACCTAACATTCAGGAGATATTAACCAGTCTTTCATTTGGACCATGATTTCAGGTCAGAAGAACTCGAATCAGCGAAAGAATCAAAAGGTTGCAGGAGCTTTTCCCTGATATGGACAAGGTAAAATTTTCAAGCCTAAAACGTAAATCTTGTATTGAATTACTAAAAACAAGAAATCAAATGATCCATTTCATCTACGTATGCTCAAAAAACTGTAAACACTTATCAGAGATGCGTTTCAAATAAATTGTGGACAATAATTTCACTCTTTATCTTTAATTGTACTCATCAAAACTAGAATACTGGTATAATGATATGAGTATCTTAATGAAAGTTGATAGTTGAATAATGGATCAGTATAAATTCGCACATTCATACATGTTTTATAACGGTTAGCACACACATTGACACATTTGATAAATGCAAAAGTCTCCCAAAAAAAGATTGGCGTGAGCCATAACAAGGATTGTATTGCCCAACGGAATCAAACTCATGCCCTCTCATTTTAGGAGAAGATATATAGTTTGCTCAGTGATACAAAATAAGTTGACCCATGTTGGAATAAATCTTAATGTTGGAACTAATAATATAATCAGTAGTTAGTTTAAAGTCTAATTGTATTTCAGTACGTTTTATGTTTCTGTAATTTGTAAAGCCTGTAAACTTAGGTAGAATATGGGCTGGGTCAATGTGGGCCAATATGGGTCATTAGTTTGTTAGGGTTGACAGTTATTAGTTAGGGTATCGTTTAACCTTTTGTGAATCGGTATAACTGCCACAAAGGCACCGATTCATCATGTATAAAAGGTCTAGAGTCTGTAAACAATGTAACTTACTTCAATCATCAAATACAATATACGTTGTTAACATTTGTTGTTTACTTTTCTGTCAAGATTACCTTACTGTCCCAAACGCCCTTTACAATTTCATTCTAAAACAAAACCACACCATGTCGAATTACAGAAACATGTTGGAGAGGAATTGGCTTAGTTATTATCCTGTGCAACAACCCACTGATTGCCGATGAGCCTCCCGCCCCTTAAGTTCATTTGATCCATATTTAGTAGGGTGTTATTTACTGATAACCTATTATTTGCAACAACAAAAAAATATTATTAATGGAACCTAATGCTTTCGGGCTACTTTTAACATCTCCAACCAAAATCACGGTATCTATAATTTGTCATCATTACAACTGACAGATAGACAAACTTAACTTCAAAGGTAGATAAAGTGGTAGCTTTATAGAAGATGAGACTTGAAACTGACATTTTCTTATTACTATTGTGCAGCAAACTAATACTGCAGATATGTTAGATATGGCTGTTGAATACATCAAAGACCTTCAAAATGAACTTCAGGTATACCACTACAATCGCCTATTTACATACACAGTATGGCATGACTTCACACAACGTTAATGATATAAAACTGTAACCGACTGTGTTACAGTTCTAATTCAGTTAACAAACCTTCTTTTCACCACAAACCATTAAATATATGTAAAAAAAAATTGATTCAAAGTAATCAGTGCAACATCTGTAAAATGCTGACATGGAAAATGGCTGGTTGAGTTATAGAGTTGACTTTTATTGTTTAACGCTGAGAAGCCTGTTACTAGCAGTCAAAACTGAAAATTAAACTAAAATTAGTTACCTTTTTACACAACGCCCCCAGTATGCAACATGTATGGTTTCAACTTTTTCCTTGTTCTAATGAATTTTCATGTTCTGGTTCATAGACTTTGAATGATGCTCGAGCAAGGTGCAAGTGCTCAAAAGAGCAATTACAGTCCGGTTCGACCATGTAACTTGCTTTTTGTGTTCAAATCGCAAGTGAACATTACAAAAGCAGACAAATCAACAGGTATCTGCCGCAAATCATCATATACTTAAGGTCGAATGCTAGTTATCATCTAAAATGTAAATGATTTAGTTTTTTTGTTAATTAGACGAGACATTCTGCTTTGAATTTGGGGATTAGATCCAATGTTTTGTTTGATCCAAAATGGATCAAGAACTTTGTGAAGAAGTTGATGTGATCTGAATTCTGGTCTTAATATTGTTTTTCTTTTTCTCCCCCCATTTTCTATAAATCCCATGTCCATTTATGCAAATTCATGCGTGTTTGTACTATGCAAAATCGCAAGAGATAACAACACTTTGCAATTGTTACCGTGTATAGTTGTGGGTGCTAATGCCTGGTATATGCTGATATGGCACCATAAACTTGCTATTACATTCAAAAGATGAAAAAAACATCTTATGGTGCCATGTGAGCTTTTTGCAGGCATCTGATTTGTGCGAGAAAAAGAGTATGTTCTTATTTTTGTATGGATGACACCAAAGAGACAAGTCATCTGTCATATATTATGACACTTGAAAACTTCATCGTATTCTATTAGATAACATTAACCAGCGAAAAGTACAATTGCAGGAACATAAAAAAACTACGATCGAATGACAAAACATATAAAACCTAAAATCAATGCAAGACCGTAACAATATAAAATTTCAGTACTTAGAATTATTATCGCCGCTGGCTAGACACACACGCGACACTCGTTTATTCTCTTGGATTTTCATTAATTGAAGGATCAGATGCCACCCTACGCTCACCCGTTCTTCTTAACGAGCTCACCTGCACCAACAAAAAACATCAAACCAACAATTTTCACAATAATAGTCATATATGTATGTAAATGTGTATTTATGTATGCATTTATACGTGTAGAATGGGTACATGGTTCAAAGTTGACACTGCATTTCTCGGGAAGTTGCATGGCCATGCTACGGTCAACACCGGATATAGGAGGTCCATTGACCAGAACGCACAAACAAGGTTGACCAAGAACTTTGATCGCATTACAACAAGCCTCATTTGGTGGAATGGGGCTAAAGGGTGCAACTGATGAACGACAAGGTATCAGTTGCACCAATGCTGAGAAAAAAGTACTCCCACATGGGTGTGCCATGGTTCCTTGAACCAATAGTCCCATAACCACGACAAGTGCCACCATTGTCTTTGCTTTATTTTCCATAGTTATAATGAGATATGAGATTGTTTTAACACTAGTAAAACTTATGATATATGTGTGTTAAAACTTGATGTAACTAGCTGATGGAATATTGATGTGTATATATAGGTATAGATTTGCGTAGGAAGTGATGCACACCATTGTCTTGGTGAAACACAGTTGGTTCATGCAATTCTCAAGTGTCTAACTCAGCACCATAGGCATGCTTTATGAAACAGTTATTAAATTCATATGTCATGACCAAGTACTTACTTACCCATCGGCTTAGGTCAATTCTCGTTATACATTTGGCGTAAGTCATTTCCCGTTAAACATTTTGACAACAAAATGGTAATAGAGCAGAACCCAGACTAGTAACTACCTGTCTCTTGTGGGTCTCGAGCTTTACAGGCCATGTACTATTATAATGGAAAAGACCCAAGTAGCTAGTTAACGAGTGCAATTCTGTCAGTGTCATGGATAGTGGCTTGTGTGTTAGCTCAAATAGAGTCAACTCAAGTTTCCGAACTGTAGTTGTACATTAGATGAGTTGCATCTTTGTAGACGAAACTTTGAGTTGTTCCAAGTTTATTCTTTATAACCAGTTTGCATTTGAGAATAATCTTAACTGATGTTCCATATCCTCTATGATCTTCTGTTGGTCATCAAAATGCAAAAGAGTTGATAGAAATATAGATTATCTTTACAGAGTTGTAAAACTTGTTGAGTTCAGTTGTTGTAATCATATTTGATTGTACACTTCATTACGAATACATCACATTCAGTTGGAAAAATAGGTAGATCGAGTTCAACTGGAAAAATCACGGAGTCTGGTTAGAGACTATGATTTACCAAACGTTTAACTCAATCTCAAATGGCCAAACTATTAATTCTTTAATTACTTTGACTTCCATATGGTCAACAATAGGTCTTATAAACAGTTAAGCAGTCATATACAGAGATTGTTTTTTCGATCTTTTGAGCTAGAAATCATGTTCACATTAATTTCATACAGTTTGTTTCGACATTAGAACGATTAATACCAAAAAAGAAACCACTGTCAGGCTAGATTTGGCCTGGGTCATTTCTCGTTGTCATGTCACACCATCAAAATCAGTTCATTATCCAATGAACCTTGCATCGCTATTTAAAAAGATCATATTGGAGTGAAAAAACTGACAAACAAGACATCTAGCAACTGCAATTTAGCAGACAAGACTAAAAGTTAATGAATCACAAACTGGAATCATTAATAAAAACATCAAATTACAGATCGACTCAAATTTGGAACGATTTCATGGTCAGTCGTCAATTTGTGATGTAAATCCTATAGATTAGCTTATAACCAACACGAATAGATCTGTTATATACTTTGCGAGTGTGATCAGTTAGCAGTTAACCAAAGTTCAAGGTGTTTGTTTATACAAAGCAGGGAGAAGCCATAGTAACTACACACTACAAACAATATTATAGAGAAAACTACTCTTTTTGCCAACTTGAATTCAAGTCACTTATTAACATATACATCAATGTTTATGACAATGAATGCTAGGTTACATGGTTTTGATCATAATTTATCATGATTCACTAATGTATGTCCTTGTGGCATCACTACACACCTTACATCCGTAAGCCAAAACGCTCAAATGACACTTTCCCATCAAAATTTGGAGGCTCGACCGATTAAAGCCGAGAGGAAAATAACTTAAAAAGCTCTTTTTTTCTTCTTTTATAACTGCTTTTGCTAGGTAATCATGCGTCCTCCATTATTACCTAGATGCTCCAGCTGCAGCGCCTTTCACGTCTTCAGCTTGTTCTTCTTTTGCAAACTCCTCAATTAGTTCACGCTGCCTTTCAGTCAAGTTCCTGAGTAGTAAATAGAAAAACAATTAACCACATCAAATAAATCAAAAGGCTATGAACCCTATTTGGATATTGACATATTTTTCTTGTATCTTTTCAGACACAAAGCGGATTGAGTTCTTGGCTTGGTAGAAGATTGATCATGAATATTTAGCTTTACTAAAGCATGTAGTAATATCTTAAGAGCATTCTGATTACCATTAAGATAATTACTGTTGGAACGACTTATGTCCAAATAATTACTAGGACAAGTCTTCATATTTACCTCTTATCAAATATCAATTGTTCTTATCTTCTTTAAAATAAGAAATAACTTGCTTGTTGGGATAAACATCCTCAACCTAGTTTTATTACTAGATTGTAATCACCAAAGATAGATTATCAGATGACTGAATTAAAATACTTGAGTGCCCCTATGAGGAAATGCCTATGCTTATCTCGAGTGTCAGACTTAAAACAGTCCTAATATTTCTTTGGTCTGCTGATTTTGGATAGGTCCATAACGTGACTTGTTAAATAGCACTAAATGACCAAATGGACACAGCTGGGCAGTCTACTTCAGCTAAATTCAACCAAAAACTAAACTAACACAGGGATAGAGCAAGAAAACATACGTTGGCATGCTGACGTTGAAGTGCACATATTGATCTCCATACGAGTATGAATTTCTAGTTTTAATTCCTGAAACAGAACAAATCAAAAGGTTACATCTAGGCCCACAAAAGAGCATAGCAATCTAATATCATTATTACAGCCTACCTTTCCCCTTTAAAACTACTTTTTGACCAGGTTGAGTTCCTGGACGAACCTGCATATAAAATAAAATTATTTTAAGGACCTATAACAAAATGTGTCAAGTCATCGTCATTATTTTCTCGTGAAAATAGTGAAAACAATACCTTAAGAACAACATCTCCCGTTAATGTTGGAACCTGAATAGTCCCACCCAGAATTGCCTGCAGATGGATAGAAGAAAAGGCAATCATGTACATACCGACATTCATGAAATAATAGAAGGGTTATAAGCATAACTTGGTATACAACAGACTGTTAATGGCAAAAATATGAACACCATGAAAATTTTCAAACTGATATCTTAACCTCAATTTAGTTATAATCCAGATGAAGATATTAACATAACGATAAATATATACATGGGTGTTTCTCTAATTCCATTTCTTAGTTAATATTTTTTGTCACCACTACCAATAGAGTCTGCTGCCATCTCCATTATAAGTTTCAAATAGCACATAAGTAATATGGAGTGATAAATATATATTTATACATGTCTAAAAGTGTTTGTTTATATATCACATTTTTTCACAAATAGTACCTGGATTAAAATAAATCAAAGAAAAAGAATAAAAAGCTGCTAATAGGAAAACACAATAATAACATTATATTTAAAGACTTCACCAGGCACATGCATTCTTCTTAACTGGTAAATTTTGATGGCAGTTGGATGATGGAAGTGTAGTAAGTGGAATTGGAAACTAATGCCAATATAAGGGGCTGTTAGTGGTGAAATGAAATTTAATAGAAAGACAATGTTGTTCATGATTGTTATGAATTCTATTTTACACAGTATTAAAGGTTTCTCTACAAAACATGCTCGAGAAGGACGCTTCTGTCCTATTGTTCTAGAAACAGTCAATATAATGTTTAACATTGGAAATAAACAATACAGCAAGGTTTCCTGTATAACTTGAAGTTCCATGCAAACTTGAGATGGTTTTTCATGGTGGTTTATACTTACCTGAGTGATATTCAGAGCTGCATCGACATGAATGTTTGGCCCTTCTCGTCGAAAAGTGGGATCTTCTCGCACCTAAAAGGTTATCATAGTATAGATAAATTCAAAACAGAGGTAATTCCAATTTATAATATTATACGTGTGATACGTGTATATGACACAATTCACAAGTATAAGATACTGATCTCCAAACATATTTTGTGTATGCATACTTGCAGATATTAATCTATGTAATATGCACATGTGTGTACATAACATTGTACCAATCGCCATGTCACTTTATTCTTACCTTGATAACCACATAAAGATCACCAGGTTGGTTGCCATCTGGATCTGCTCCCCCACTTCTTGACATTCTTAATTCTTCATTTGTATCCACTCCTGCATATTTTTACATGTAAATAAGTTCTCCGATCAGTCGATCACTATTGCTTTTATAAATGATCTATATCTGTTTTGGTGTCTTCAGAATTCTAATATAAATGTACAATCAATTATCAGAAATTCATGCTTAAATGAGGGAAAAAGGAGATGTTAAGATAACAGATGTTCCTAGGAAAGTTTGTATCAAACATGCTACTACTTAGAGGTTAAACTAGAGACTGTTAAAAGGGAATTGAAGTGTCATTCCATAACCAGAACAAAAATTCAAACTAGAGTAACGAGTATATAGTAGTATTTCTTATATGCAAGAGCAAAGTGAAAAATGAGTAGCTGCCAATAGTAAAATAATTAAGGGTTCAAATTCCCTTCAAGTGTCAGATTACTTATATTATGTAGGCATGCTGGTATGGATAAAAACAACGACAAGAAAAATCATAACCACAAATACCTGGCATTATATTTACTTTGACGGACTTTGGTCCTCTCACCACCCTCTGGCCATTGCATGAATTGCATACATTCTGCAAGTCAAATAGTCAATCAACATTATAAATCTATTAGTGAGTGTTCAACTGTTTTAGAAATTATGAAGACCAACATAAGAAAAATAATAACTATGTAATGTATGCATGCATTTACTGTAACATGCTTCATACTAAGAAAAAGAAACCTAACAATTGCATGTTTAGTAATGCAAGGAAAGAAAACAGATCGCAGACCCAAATTGTGATCTTCCAACTTAACTAACTTAACGCCAAATTACGCTTCCAACAGGCTCAAATCACTATCTACCCTGAATCATATATTTGTATGACAGTAAACAATATGATAATTCAATTTCTAAAAGAATGAGTTGCCACATACCTTGACAAATTTGCCACTTCCACCACACTGAGGGCAAGTGACCTGGATTCTAAATGGACCAGTTTGACTGATCGTCTGCAGATGGTGCAGAAAGACACGTTAGCCAGGTAATTTTTTAACATTACAAAACATACAAATGAAATGTCATGATACCAACCATGCCTGCTCCTTTACAGCGCCTACAGGTCTCTGGCTTTGTTCCAGGGGGAACGCCACTACCACCTGCCAATGGACACATATAAGATTATAAGAGCATGATTCAGAAATAAAACAGTAAATAGCAAAGAGGTAGAGGCAATTTAATAGCTTAAAGGGTGTATCATACCACAAGTTTCACAAGGCAACTCGGTCTTAAATACTACATTTTTGGTGCACCCCTGAACAGCCTCCATAAATGAAAGTTCAAGGGCTACCTGTGCATAATGAAAGAAAAAATTAAGACATCAGATGACAAATAAAATGCTTAAATACAGAAGCATGAACAAAAAAATTCAAAGAATTAACACCTTAACGTCCTTGCCGCCGAAGTTCCGACCAAAAGGACTAAAGCCAAAGATCTGATCCACCAAGAACAAGGGTATAGTTAAAAGACAAAGATGCATAAACTCAAGAAGAAAGCATCCACACATCAACATCGAATTATCATGTGCAGGGTATACAGAGGATGTAGTTGGAGTCTACAATGCAGAACACCATATCTTTTTCATGAAAATTAGACATCAAATTTCATATCTAAAAAGAGCTTATTTACAAGACAGAAAGTCATAGAAATGCTACAAGTTTTTATATGCATCCATCATATTTATTAGTATGTATTATAATGATTACAGAGTTGTGTATCAGGCTACTGCAGAGCAGCCCCCACCGACCACAGGAAACCATAAATAAACTAGGGTATAGGCCTACCAAAAAAGAGGAGGGAAATCAAGTCATCCCTAGACAAGAAGATGATAATAAACATGTGTACATTTATTGCTTAAACAGCATTTTCATCACTAAAAAATCATCTCATACAGAGTAACTAGATTGAATGGACAAATGGTATCAAATGCAGAAATCAAAAGATTTAAAAAATGATCAAGTTTGTTGATTTTCTTCAATTCTACATTTATTGATAGATAACAACGAATTACTGATGACCTACTTTAATAGCGTGCGGATATATTAAGTTTTTCCAGGACACCTTCAGACAATTTGACCGACCATGTTCCCGTAATAAATACGAGATAAAAATTAACTATTTTAAATTTTACAAATTGCGCAAAAACTGAAATACGCTGCACGAGATACCCCTTTAGAGATTATTGCCTCACATAAAATAAGCTCAGTATGAATCATAGAGATATGTAATCATGATAACAAAGACACCCAACCATGATGAATAAAAGAAGAAATGCGCATACATCTAGAGCAGCAGCTAAATTTTTGACGCTATTCTATAAATAACCATGATACAGCTAACTAGTATTAAGTTCTAATAAACATCTTGAATCACAGTGACCAAAGAAAACTTATATTTCTATAGGAAAAAACTAATAGAACATGACTAACACATTCACATAAAGGATCAAGAACTCACATCACTCATGTCCTGAAAGGGATTGCGCCAATGACCAGCATCTGCACCAGCTCCACCATTAGCACTTGCTTCAAAAGTTTCATGGCCAAGCTATACGGTCGTGAATCCAACAAGAAAGCCATTAAGTAGGACATACAATATCAAATGAATAATGTAAAAGCAATCATGAACAGACATAACAAGACTATAGGGATTATGAAGTCATTAACTAATAAAACGTGCAGACAATTATATATTAGCCAGACACAAACCCAGTGTCATAAAATTGTTTCATTTGTATTTATGACCTACCAAGATCATCTTTTGGTATCTTTGCAGCTCTATTTGAAAGTCCATGAACACGTTATATATTACAAAATTACGTGATATACTAATAACATGTTATACTAACAAATTTGATAAACTACGACTATTAATATAATGCATGAGACATAGACATTATCATTTCTGCAGAAACTATAATAGAAGTAGCACTAGCATGATCCAAAAGAAAGCAAGTATTTGAACCTGGTCATATTGTGAGCGTTTCTCCTCATCTTTCAGAACCTGCAGTAATACAGGCCAATTATGAGATTTGTTCACTTTATATCCTCATTGTCTTGTAGGTTTCATAGGTAAGTTACACGTCATATACATATTTGTTGTTACGGTTATCATAATAATAGAAAAGATTTATTTCTTTATAGAATAAAACATATTTCTCGCACTTCTAAACAGCGACGATCTTTTTTTTACTTTATAATGGAACACAAGAGTAGATAGACTTTTACAGAATTCAACTTCAGAAAGAAATAAAAGAGACGTAGAAAGAGTTACATAACACCTCAGTACCTCATATGCCTTTGAAACTTCCTGAAACCTTTGCTCTGCTTCTGGATCATCTTTATTTGCATCTGGATGCCACTTCTTGGCTAGCTAAAATATCCAAATAGCACAGTATATTAATACAGCACATTGCAAAAGCTAAACAGAAAAATTTTGTAAGAACGTTGCATGTAAAATTATTCCACTCATAATAAAATTTGAAAAAAGACAGAAGAAAAGTTATGAGAATGATACAAACCCCATAATATGCCTTCTTGATTTCTGATGCAGTTGCATTCCTACTGACTCCAAGTGTATCGTAATAATCTTTTGCAGCCATGTATGCTGGTGAACATATGAAGATACATAGGTCAAGCAAACCAGAGAATTTGCAAAATCTCATAAATCTATCAGTTAATAAACAAACAGTTCAACAACAACGCCAACCCCGTAGATTATATTTCTGATGCTTCCTCGACTAACATTCAACGCATAAAAAAATATCTAATGTTGAAGAAAATTGCAACAGTGCATAGTTCGATAGAAATTAAGTACATCGTGTACAGATAGTTCAGATTTATCAAGGAAGTATGCTAACATAACCAGGGATAGAAGGAAGCATGTTTCACTTTTCTATAGTGTTGTTGTACTTCCTCACAGCTTTCAAACTAAGTGAGAGAGTGGGCAAACTGAGGAACTTGTCGCTCATGGGACTCCTTTATTAACAGCTATAATGAGGGGATTGGAGGAGGAAACCTGATGGACAGTCACAGCTTAAAGCCCGAACTCTCAAGAAGACAATGTGGTTCACTAAGATGGTAGAAGCTAAGGGCCTAACTATAGCCATCAATAAAAAGAATGATTTAGTCTATTAATTATTAAGAAAGAGGGAAGAAGACTTTCTCATGAGACAAATGCCATCCCGGTATCAGTGTCACCCATTAAAAGAGGAGGGATATTAGGGAAAATGTTAAACATGTTTTCATGAGGAATCTGACTTAGAATCAAATGAATTAAAAAAAAATGATATCAATATATGTTTCTTGTGTATTGAGCATTATTTGTTATAATGTTTCCCAATGAAATAGAAGCACGGACTACTCAGAAGAACACTGACACGGAAGGAAGGTCAGAAACTGAGAAACAGTTTAAGTTACTTATTTTGTCTGGTCAAACACTCACAATACCTTTGAGGTTTTAGTAGTGTGCAAAACTGAGGCTGCTCAAAGGTTATGTTTTTAGAGGGAGGAGGAAAAAAAAAACAAAACACACGCTGTGGATACCTTGTATTGTTAGTTGTTACAGGCGGTTCTAAGTATACTTGGATTTAATAGTATAAATGTATAATAAGTATGAAGATTATATGGTTTTTTTAGTGCCAACTTGGTTAGGACATGTTTTTACTGCATTTAGTAATACATGTATCCATGGTCCATAAAAGCTTATACCCATGTGTCAAAAGAGGAAAACATATTGCACTCTTCTATTAAGCTGTTGTACCTTTTCTTTTTGGCATGAATATACAACTTCACTCTCGGCTCTCTCATGCTCTTATCTTCACGCATTCTATCTCATTTCTCTTCTTAATACTAATGATATAGCTATACCACTATCTTATCATATATATGCTGATCACAACTAATTCTAGGGCCATAGCATAACTCAACGCCCAGCAAATAAAAAAGTAAACAGATCAACACACGGCCGCAATTTAACACAAAACATAAAAAGATGACAGCTTTATCCATTCTCGAAAAACAAGAGCAATTGGAATGGAAGTTCAAATTCAATATAAAGGAATAAAAAGTCGTAAGCTTTAAAAACTAAAAAAATAGCAGAGAAAGTAGTACATACATGTTCCATGAATCGATCTCGTCTTCCCATAGCCCGCATTAACCATCCCAAAATGCGACCGATATCTCGAATTAACCACCCCTACAAACCACACAAAACACCATCAACAATCTCCAAAACATAAAAAAATAAATAAAAACACAAACTTTATACTCCATAACAACAAAACTCACCATTTTTATAACTAAAACACTCATTAATCTTATAAATTCCATGAGCTGATGATCCAAATCTCCTATAACCACCTCCATATAACTGCCAAACAACAATCAGATCATTAAAAACCAAAACTTTATAAAAAAATTATGATCCAAATTGATTAAAGGAATAGTCTTTACAGGATTGTTGAAGATTGAGCGACGGGCAATTAATGAGATGAGTTTAATTCCGTTTGAACGAACCATTTGTTGTTGAATGTGTGAATTTAATTTTGGAATTATTGAAGTGAGTGTGTAATTTGGGGAAGTTTATTATAAACCCTAATTGCAGGATTTGAAATGGGAGTAAAAAGGTTTAGAAGCTTCTAGCTAGGGTTGGTTTTGTTAATTTCGTTTTAGCCCCGATATTAATAGGAGGGTAGTTTGGTAATTTGTTTTTATTTTGTGAACGAAACTTTGGTGAATCATGAAATGACAATAATACAAAAATAGAAACTTTGAGGGTGTGTTTGTTGGGAGGGTTTAGATATCAAAGAATGAAATGATAGAAAAAGATATTGTTTGTTTTGGGTATATGAGTGTTGGAATAGTGGTTAATACTTGATACTCATAAATAAAGGTTTTAACAAAAGTTAATAAAGAGGTCAGATTTCAAGCATATATACCTCTCACTTTTACTTTTTTTTCCCGCTATTTTCTTTGTTCCTGATAGTGTATCCCGACTCAATCTTGAATAAATACTATTTAATGAATTGTATATCATAATTGTAATACTATCATACAATGCTTACTCTTGCCGTATAATTATTACATATGTATGTACACATTGAATCAAGGATATGTATGTTAGGAAAGAAGTTAGCAAGTTGGAAGGCTCCATGAACACATGGATAAACCCCAAGCAAGTGGGTTATCAACTTGCATAGCATATATTTGATCTCTTACAAATTTGATTCTATTAGATATAATTCTGTCATATTTTAGAGCCTATAAAAAGGCATGTAGTGTATTATATTGATTCAAACACACCATTTTCATCTCAATCTTATAATCTATAGCTAAACACTCTCATCAAGAGTATCCAAGCTTTCTTGTCATCATATGCATCTAACTATCTAAGGGAGTGTTTCTTTTTATTTCTAGATTAAGAAGCATATAAATATTGTGAGGTCCACGTCTATATTAGCCTCTAATTGAGGAAGAGCTAGAATTTCATGCTTTAGTGATATAGAAGAAAAAAGAGAATTTAGTAGGTCTTATCTTAAAAAGAAATATTATTAAATATGTGAGTCCTGCCATTTCCTTCTCATAAAGAAAAAAGAAACATACCCTAAGTATCATAATGCATGTATAGCTATATGATCCCTACTAAATTGATCGTCGGAGGAGGTTCCCCCGGGGTCGTCTTTAATGGTTTTTCTTTGTCTTTTCAGCACTGTTATCAAAGACCCGGTGGTCAAGGTCAAAACGAGTCAGACGGTCAACCAAGCACCATGAAGAATGCGGATTTTGGTAGCATCATTTGGGCCCATCCGTGGGACCCGTACAAAAAACTAGCTACGTGTTCTATCTTGCATATTAGTAACGTGTTACTGGTTTTACTGATTTTCGTCTTAAAACCTCTTTATTGAGTCGGCATCGGCTTATCAAAGGGTTATGCAGTGCACCCACTTAGAAAACAAATAGCGGGACCTGTTTAAGAGGTATGTGGCATTGGGGCACTAAGCTAAATCCATCCAATTCATCTACGTATAAGGAGGGATGGATAAGTCAGGACCTCAAGTTATGGTTCATGTCACAAAAATCTAGGTTCAACCACAAATTCCTTTTAAGCACTCCATGTCTAGTCTACTCGAGAACTCAAGCCACTACTCGCCCATTTCGTCTATGATCAAAGGTACCATTTTAGTTCAACTATTCTTCAAAATGTTTTCACTTGACCTATTGACAACTTCCAGAAAAAGTGCACTCTATGATAGGATCCTAATGACATATGTACCATCGGAGTCCTATCTCAAATAATCTAATCGGAAAAGAAAGAAAAAGGTTATATCACATGAGTTTTTACAGCGAATTAAGTCATATACCAAAACCAATTGGCAAAATGTATTATTATCTGCACAAGCAATTAGAGTCCCAATTCAAAACCAATTAGAAACAAAAAATATTTATATACACGATCTCTTACAACAAGGCTATAGATATCCTGTGAAGATCGTTGTAGCTCTTAGACCACGATGTCTAATTATTAACAATATCTAGGAACACATAATAATGAAAGCGGAATATTCAAACATAGAATCAATCATTATTATGAACAAGGTTTTACATTCATAATCTTCTCTAACTATTACAAACTTATTAACACCTTGAATCTGCTTATCGAATACAGACTCACAAACAACCCTAATAACTCTAATATCGAACTTTAGCTTTTCTCTAAAATCGTATATCTCTAATATCGACCTAGGGATCCTTTTATAGGCACAAGGAAAACCCTAGTCGGTTTACAATACTTGAACGACAAGTAAACTAACTCTAACTATAGAATATTCTAGAATTTACATAATATTCCTAATCTAATCTTTGCATGTCGTCAGTCTTTTAATCCTTTGCAGTACTTTGACTTTATTCAACGAGCAGTACTTTGATCTTGAGCAGTACTTTGACTTATATACTTGAGCAGTACTTTGATGTCCAGCAGTACTTCAACATTTATACCCCAACATATCCTACACAAGGTTGTGTTATCAAATTTAGTAAATTTTTTATTATGAGTTATCCCATGTATCTGGGAATTTGTCAAGACTTATTTGGTAAAAAAAAAATGAAAAAGTAAGAAAGCAAAGTCATGATCCTTTTCGGAAAGTAATTACATCCAAAAACTTTCTCTTGAAAAGTTTTATTGAAATGACCCAACCCAGTGGTCACAGTGTTACAAGCAAAATGCAACACTATCAACCAAGAAGGTCATAATTGAGCCAAGGGGTTTTCTTTGTTTCTCATGATAATAAACTAATGACTAATACTCTAATAAATTTACCTTTTCTTTTTTGATCTCAATCAACCTAGTGTTTCTATGAGATAAACACCCATGGTTTAGATTATCTTTACAAAGAGGATGCAATCCTTATGAGCACTTTGAGGACTACAAATGTCTCGCACAATGACTGGGCAGCAACATGAACGTTTCATGTGGCCGCAATGGCACGAGAAACTAATCAATAGGAGGTTGCAACATACTTCTTTGTACAACATAAGGGATAAAATAACATGGTGATCCATGTACAAAATGTGACAATCACGACACTAAAGGAGCTGAATATGAGACACAACCATTAAATTTGGCCACGTACGAATAACTCATGCCATTGCATGTATAAGGTAAGCTTTTAATTATTATCCATTCGATCTCTCAAGTATCTAAACTAAAAAGTTCAAAGTGTGATATAGGGGAATTCAATTCCCTTTTGGAAAAAATAAAATAACAGTATGAAATAAGTTGATAAACTCATAGTTGCCCATCTACATGTCGCGTCAGTTATTTTCTAGTGTGTACAATGGCATGGTTGTCATGTCATCACCTTTGAAATTGGCATATATAGATAAAGAGGAATCTGAGTGTTGCACTTATAACATTACTAAAATATGTTGTACTAGGTGGCGAGGAGGATGTGTTGTTAGTGCTCTGAACAAGCCTACAAGCTACAATTGTACGTTACAAAAAAGTGTAAAATCTTAAATGACAAGGAGAATGGGTAGAATCACAATTGATTATGTGTTTTATGTAGTTTGTGACAGTGCAACCGATACATAAGTATCATTTATAGGCTTTTTGCCCCGTTGCAACTAATGTGTGACATGATTTTTGAACTCAGTGTTCTCTTGGTTTAACTGTTTATCGAGATCTGAGGTCATTCTCGACTTGCCCTTATCAGCAACAATGAATGGTGTTAAATTGTAGTGTTTGGGTGTTTCCATTAAATCGATGTTATGTATCATATGGAAGGATGGCAATGCTATCACATTCATTAGTATGACATTTAATATAATGTGGTTTTAGAATTGGAAAAAGATGACTCGAGATGAATGAGGTATTTGGTGGAGAAGGTGTGTCTGAGAAGATGATGATATGGCAACCAAGTTATTGTACACAACCAAACTTGACGTCAGGGGCGGATTTACGTTGAAGACAGGGTATGCACGTGCATACCCTGTCTAAAAGTTGAGTAGTGTAAAAAAAAAAATATGATTTTTTCAAAAGTAACCATAACTTACAAAGAAAATTTAAGAGTGCGTACCCTCCAAGATGCAGTAAAATTCTAGGTGCATACCCAATTCTAAATCACCATCGTTTAGAAGAAGAAAAAAACAATCTCTGTAACCATTTTAACAGGTATGCAAGTTTTGAAGATGAAGGAGGTAAGTAGATCCTATTAAAATAGGTCTAAGATGTGAAGTGGATTTTTATATTAAAATAACTGGTCCAACTAAAAATTAGGTTTTACTTTCTTTTATTGAGTTAGGTTTTACTCTACTAAAAATTACGATTTCAAGATTAGTATTCCAAATAAACTTTCACTTTAGTCTGTCTACGCTATTCAAAATCATTTTGTTGTGTGTGTCATATAATGGTATAACGGATATACTTAGGAATTTCTCTTTATATGTTTTAAACTTTGTTATTTTGGGGTATTGAAACAAAATATGGTAACCATAAATTTGTGAACGTGTTTTTTTTCAATACCAGTTAGCCATAGTTTAGTCTTTTCATCTTATAATAGTTTTACTTATTTTTTCAGTTGATAATAGTGATTAAAGTTTGAAATTTTCACGTTACATGCATTACAAAACATGAGCAAAGCTTTATTCTTTTACCTTATTCGATTAACACGAAAATCAAATGGATTTTAGTTAAAATAATCGATTGATGTCGCATTGGATTGGCCAATTTTGACAAAGCAAATCAACTTTATTAGCTTGGATTAAAAAAAGGGAAAATGTGCCTAATCCATATTGTGGAAACCCGACCCGATAATATAGCCCGAAAACCAAATTTGTAAATAACTCTACTATAAATTGTGCATACCCTGTTATGAATTTCTGGATCCGCCACTGCTTGACGTGGCATGTACATGCATATTTTTTTTGGGTAAAGGGTTTTCCCGATAAATATATTACACCAAAAAACGTTTAAGTACAAAGGATGTAGGTGAAGTCTGACATCACAACCCGTTACATGGGCAAACAAGAACGCACCATTTTGTGCTTGAAACCAAAAAACTACATTAGATTGACATGCCAATCTCATGAAACAACTACCTCTAAGCGAACGCGACATAACTTAAGAACCAAAATAAAGGAATTACATTGACTCAAAAGAAATGCCAGATAAACCATAAATACCATCAACCATGTTTGCTAGGAACATTCCCATGCTCCGCTTCCTCCACCACCTGATCCATGTTTGCAAATTCCAAAACATCCCTATCTAGGGCTGTAAATGAATCGGACGAATACGAACGGAGCCTTATTCATGTTCGTTTGCTTTATTTTAACCAGACAAATAAACGGACACAAACGCTTAAACGGACGAATTTTCTTGTTCATGTTCGTTTATTAAAAAATGAGTTGTTCATGTTCGTTTATGTTCGTTCATTAAGACACTAAATGAACGCTAAACGAACATAAATGAACATAGACAAACAAACATAAACTTTATTAAATTATGCACAATATATTGTGTTATAAGTGTTATTTTGCTTAAACAAACCAATTTTAAAACTATATAATTAAAAGATATGATATACTAACATAAATATATAAATGAACATAAACAAACGTTAACAAACGCACAATCAGACGTTCACGAACATAAATGAACGGACGTGACTTTTGTTCATGTTCGTTTATTTAACTAAACCAACATAAAATATTGTTAATGTACGTTCATTTAATAAATAAACGAACATAAACAAACTTTTTACCAAACGATTCATGAAATGTGTACTGAACGTTCAGTTCGTTTATAATCCTATCCCTATCAAAGTAATGAAGCTCTGTTTCAGGAGAGAAATCTATGTTTCTCTCCACTTTCCTACCCGATCAAATATCATTAATCTTCCTGGGATGAGCCTCCAAATTCTTCCTTGTATCCTTAACCAAGTCATCCATACGGCACCTTCGTCAAATCTTCTTTAGTTAGATTCACATAAGGAGACCATTTCTTCAAAATAATAGGAACATTCCGAATCATATATAGCCCATTCTCTAAAAAATCTTCCAATCCCTGTTTAGACTCAAACTTAAAGAAGAACAACCCATTATTCATCATAACTTTTTGTATACCATGCTTAGACTATTTATTCTAAGCATATTGTTCAACAAGAGGATATGCAATACGCTTGCCAATAAAGTATCCATACAAAGAATTTGCAAATCTAGCATTAACTTCTTGTACCGAAGCCAATGGAATGACCAGGTTTCTTTCTACATTACCGATATCATATTTGAGTGATCTAAAGTTTATTTTATTCGTCACACGATATGAATTAACCACATTTTCATACGAGAACGGATGATTCGAAGTGGGTTGTTTTGATTCAGCCATGGAATGCAACACGTTCAAGTTACATGTACCATGCTCAACAACCTTTTCTCCATTCACACTAGATGATGCACTCGAAGAATTGGTCTTTCTCATTCGATTTCAATATCGGAGCACCACCAAATAAGCTTGACTTTACATTAGCCGTAACATCATTCGGTCCTTTCTTATTACTTTCTCCATTTCCCCCTTTCATACCACACCCTTACAATAGACACACAACAGTAGACTTCCGGAAATCCAAACAGCAGCTACACATAACTAATAATCATAAACCACACAAAAAAATGAAACCCAAAATGCTGGAATCCTTAAAATCGATTAAGAAGAGCACACCACCAAGGATATGCAGCTATTAGCATGATTGAAATTGTGGGATTTGTTATCTAATAACCTATTATAAACATATAATATACACGAGTACGCAGCGGAAAATAGAACACGTCTGATGAACATAATTAACATAAATAATAAATGAAAAAATGCATACCTTTTAGCAAATAAGCAAACGAACAATGAAAGCTAGTGAACACATATGTGTGTTCTTTGAGGCGCACGAAACCCAATCAAGTAATCAAAGTATATTACCTCCACGTGTGTCTACACTACATGTTAACCAGTACTACCGGAATGCTAGTACGCAAACGATACGCAAACCAAACAGAAAACCGTTACAAATGGGGTTCTAGGATCGGCCAATAGAGCACAAGAGAGATTAGGGATCAGTGAATGAGTTACAAATGCCTTGTATTTATAGTGTTAGGAAAATGAATATGGAATGAAGATGTTATAAATGAAAAAGTTGTGAATGACAAAAACAAATTTGGGAATCTAGAAAGAGAAAAATGAAGAAACACAAGATTCTTATTGAGTATCAGAAGGAAGGATGGATGAAGAAGTGTGATAGAGTGTATATTTATTTGTTTTACTCACTCGGGTTGTCGCATAATTTTATGTTAGCCCAATTAATGAAGTTTTGATGTTTTGTTGTATGACTTGAAATAACAAAATTACCCCCTTTGAGGTTTTTTATTTTTTTTCACTTATAAAGGATTTGGTCTCAAATTCTCAAAAATCACATTTTTAGTCCCCAAAGTCTGCTTCGGGTCCTTTTTGGCTAACAGTCGTTAGTTTTATCATTAGCTGCGCAGGTAACTTCGTGTTTTTGTCCTTTTCTCAGTTGCACTGATAGTCCCTGAAGTTTGCAAATATCAAGGCCTTTAATTCAAACACTCTTCTTCAACCTCTCGTCCACTACTATTACCAATTACCTCTAATTCAAAACTTATAAAAAACCTTCCAACAATAATTTTTACCTTGCCACCTTAATTTGGAACCCAACAAAAATATTTACCAACTTAATAATTAAGTAAAACATCCCCATTTTACTCGATTAGACATGACACAATCTCAGGCTGTGTGTGGGCGGCTTCTAATGATGGTGTATATGAAAACTCACTACTGTATGTCATAGTTTTTCCATATTAATCCTTTAGTATTTAAAGGATTCACCCCTCATATTTTTGTCATACTTCTTCACTTTTCTAATCAAAAAACCTAAAAAAGTTTTCAATACATTAATGGCTTCTTGAAAGACTATGTGCCAGATGTTAGCGAAGACTGATAACTCAGATATTTTTGCATATCATATGTTCGTTCATTTTGATAAGGAGTGTGTTGTAGATCTGGCTGCTGAGGAGGATCTTAATAAGGTTTGCGAAGAGGTGGAAGAACGGATTAAGCACTGGGGTCTTATGATTAAAGAGTTGGAGCCGACGTGGCGTGACGGTCTTAGAGGAAAAAATGTTGAAGCTTTGAAAAAAGCGCAGGAAGAGGATATGGAGAGGCTGGACAGCTTCATGAAGATAGTTAAGAAGACACATTGTTCTTCTACTGAAAAGGTGAAAATTTATGCCTTTGTTTATGTTAGTCGTTGCTTTGTTCGACGATCTTTGGTTTTGGGGCTTTTGGGTCTATGGAACTTCTATGTATAGTTTAGGGTATGGATGTTATGATTTACGTAAGGACCATGGCTATGGCTAATGATATGAATGAAATGCTTATTTTGTATCTGATGATACGCTAATCCACATGTCCAGAGTGAGGGTGTTAATCGCCAAGTGAGTGACCTGTTTATCTGTATCAATCAAGAAGATGGTGTTAGGAGTAAACTGGGACTTGCTCCCCGTATTAGACTCCAACGCTCAAGTCAGTGGGGTTGTAAATGGAAGTAATATATTTCATATATATATAGAGAGAGAAAGAGATAGTTGATT